>BMAO01015860.1:0-20611 GCA_019973975.1 Trichonephila clavata
TATAGGATGAGTTGAAAATATATGTGTGATTTCAGCGTATTCTCTAACACAAAATGGTTTTTGAATCAATAATTATAGATCGACATCACAATATGAATGCATACATACGTAATTTCATACCTTAAACGTTTTATCAAATGGTCCAAAAACTATCCCTTTTTAAATTCTGATTTTCCTCTAACGGAATCGTGTTTTTTATTCCGGATATGTTGTTTTCAAGCCCGTTCTAAAATTCTACTTTTAGCAGAAAGTTTTCCAACATATATGTAACACATGATATTCATTTTGACCTTGAACGTCGCTGACCTTTGCGCTTTTCAGAAATAGTCTAAGTTCAAAAATTCAAAGAAGCCATTAAATGTAAGAGTTTTGCTTGCATGGCAAATGAAAATAGCGCTTCGCTTTTACGCTTTGAATAATTTTGCTAACTAATTTGTTCTTGAGAAAATTTCTGGCGCGACGTTTCTAACATTTAGTCAAGTCGAAAAAATGAGAAAACTTTAAGCTTAAAAGACTAAACATGATTTTTCCCTTTTTCTAGATTTTGGTACTTTAAATTTTTTTTATAAATTTTTTTTTAACTTTTTCGTTTGTTACATGAAAAACACAGTATTTTAAATTTGTTGCAATTATTAAGGTATCCGACTACTTGTTAAAAATTTTTTTAAAAAAAATGGAGGTATGGGGATTTATTTTATTTATTTTTTTTGTGTGTGTATGATTTTTAGATTTGTTAGTACATTTTAAGAAAATATGCTAAAATTAAGTAGAGAAAAGAAATTATTACTAAAATGGGGGGAAATGGGGGAAATTTTTCAAAAAATAACATAAATGAGGCACATTCTGTTTCAGAATTTTATGAACAACTTTTCAATTTTCTGAATTCTGATGCCCTTCTGGTTATTCATTTTTGAAGTGCTTCAGGATAAGAGATATTTAAATTTTTACAAAACCTAGAGCACTTTATCTTAGTTATTATATAAAATTGCTTTAAAAAACAGTGATTATATTCAAATAAGGGACTGTAATTTTGTAAAAAACTGTGATTGATAAATCTGAAAGGTTAAAATACTTCTACTATTCTACAGAACAACACAAAAAAATTTCAGTTAATTAATTTCAAATTTTGAGCAATCGCTGGACCGTTTGAGCATTTAAAAAAACACATTTCGAGTAAAACGCGTTTTAAAGTATGACATCTTGCTTAAAGTAATGGAATCTGTTTTTACTAAACACTTGTAGTTTTTGTTCTAGAGAACGGAAAATAATAAACTTGGTATTTTTATAAAGCTAATAAGATGGTCTATAAAATAAAATCATTAAAAAAATTTGTCAATTTTTGGCAAAATTTAAAATTTTAGGATAGTCGGATACTTATGTGTATAAAAAATTATATTAATGAACATAAATAGAAACCCTTTTTTTATTTTAAATGGTACGCTGATATCTAGCCCTATATATAATATAGTTTGGAGTATCCATACACACTTCATTGGCTCCACTCCAGTTAGCAAACAGACTAATTGTTTTTTAACTGGACTACAGCCATTTTACACATTACTGGTATTTGAATTATTATTTATTATATATTATGACTTAATAGAAACAGTAAAATTATGCAAATTTGTGCAAGATTGCAATTTTTTTAAATATTTCGTTGATGAAGGGGAAAATATCTCTCAAAAGACGAATGTTTTAAACTGTTTTAGTTTAAATGTGCTTGATGTTATAATTTTAAAAAATAGATGAACCATTAAAAACACGTGAATAAGGATGAAATTGAATTACTGAAGATGCTTAGACTTATATTGCCATTATTTCATTCATATTCGCTGTGTACAAGATATTTTATGCAAAAATAAAGAAATTTTCCACTCTTGTGTACATTTATCAAAATTCTTCGCAAAAAAGAAAAACCCTAGAGAGCTTAATTTGAAAGCAAATGAATCTCATTCGTCACCAGATATCGTGATATTATTTCATTGACATTTTCTGAAATTGTTCCAAATTGTAAAGTGCACTAATCATTCTTTAAAAATATATGTAAATAATGTCTAAGAGTTTTAAGTACACTCCTCTTTCCAAAGAGTTAAGGATAATGGTTGAATCATTTAGTGGACATCAAAATATAATAATTAAAAAAAACCAGGAATTAAAAGACGGTTAACCAAATTTAAAGCAATCCAAGTCAAAGAATAAGTAAAAAATTCTGAAACTTTTTGACATAATTGAGTTTTTCAGTACTGACAGTGTCCCTAACTCAGATTTGATGAAATAAATGTAAGTGTTTGTGAAAACCCTTTTACCACCAAACTCTAACGATAGTAAACCCTTTTAGCTTGTTATTCGAAAGCTTGAGAAGCATTGAAAGGGTTTGATTGTAAAAAAAATCAAAAGAATTTTCTTTTATTTCTTAACCAAAACATGTAATATATTTTTTAAAGTCAATTCCTATTTCGTTAGAAAAACGTACTGGCGCCATCTGTTGCGGCCAGTTGTAACTTCGACAAAAATAACGCAGAATAAATTTAAAATTAAAAAATAAATTGAATGAATTAATAATATTTGAAAACTGTATTAACATCAAGTGATCCACTACAAGTTTAAAAGATGTATTTGAACTTGAATGGATGGATAGAAAGTATTTTATGAACGACTGAAAATTTGAACAAGATATATATATATATAATACAAGGGGTGATCAATGAAAAGGTACGAAACGACATAAAATGAAACAGGTAAATATTGCTATTCCGCCAAGGAGAATGTAGCGAGACATCTCGGGATGCGTTCGAGACTCTGACTGGGATCGGATCATGCGCGGGTGCCCGCATGCGCAGGAGAGAGCAAAGGCTCTTCTAAAAAGCGGCGTCCAAATAATGCGAGCACAGAATTACTCAAGCACAGAAAAAGCATTAACTCCGATGTGTACTTTGAGACACTCCGACGCCTACGCAGGTCCATCAAGAACAAAAGACCGAGGCTGCTCACGGAGGGTGTGGTTCTGCTCCATGATAACGCGCGTCCACACGTCTCCAGAGTCACACAAATGGAACTGAACAAGTTCCAATGGGAGACGTTGGACCATCCGTCCTACAGTCCGGACATGTCACCCTGCGATTTCCATGTGTTTGGTCCACTGAAGAAACACCTGAAAGGAAAGCGCTTCAACTCGGACGACGTACTCAAGGACACTGAGAAGGACTGGGTCTCGTCACAGCCACAGGAATTCTGGGAACAAGGAATCCTGCGGCTTGTTCATCAGTGGGATCGTTGTGCTCAGGCCTATGGTGTATATTTGAATAAAGTCTGTATTTGTACCCCCGTGTCGTTTCGTACCTTTTCATTTGATCACCCCTTGTATATATATAATATACGTGTCACAGTGTTTGTCCGCGATGGACTCCGAAACTACTCAACCGATCATAATATAATTTTGCATACTGTGTGTCATTTCGTCCAACTTAGAACATAGGATGGTTTTTATTTCTATTTATCACGCCATAATTTTTTTATTGCTGGAAATGTGAAGAATCCGGAAAAAACGTTGCCAGATTCCCGTAAGGGATTCTCATGTGTCTGTGGAAGCAGATATTGCAAGAGGGTGAAAAGTTTTCGGTATTCTCGACGTTTTTTCAACAGCCATCCGATTTTGTTTTTTAAATCAGACAAAAAAATAATTACGGAATCGCCAAAAACCATTTTTTCGCCACGATACGGTGTAATTGTTTTGCAAAATAATGATATTTTCTATTTTTTAAAAAATTTTCTTAAAAATGAGTTAAAACTGATGCGTTTTTACGAAATTTTTTTTCTTCTAAATCGTTGCGTATGAATTTATTTTCGTGTTATTAAAACGATATTTTTTACTAAACAATGTCATGCTTTTTTCTTTTTGAATCAGTCATTTAAAAAATAAAATGCCAAAAACTCTATTTTCTACGATTTTTAAAAAATTCCTCAAAATTTTAGCTCAACAATAAATTACTTCGTCATTTATTAAATTTATCGTACGAAACTTTTTTTTACGTTTGTAGAATAATGTTATCCAAGTTCTGTGCGAAAATTGAAAAAATTACTTAAAAATTACGGATTTTAAAATTTTTTTGTGATTTTCGTAAATATTGTTTTTGCGAGAAATAATTTAAACAGTCTTTTTTGTGCTTTTGTTTTTGCAATTAATACGTGAAATTTCAAAACTTTAACGTGAAAGTTAGAAACCTTCTAAAAAAATGAAAACTTTAAAAAAAATTCTCAATTGCGTCAAGGTCATTCACTTAGCGTTAGATTTCTGTTTGGAAGACGGGAAAGGTTGAGGTAGTTTTGAGACTTTCGCTGCGTAGTAAAAAGGGAAATTCCCTGATAACACGGGACGCTCATTCATATAATGCATCACAACCGATAGTTTTTTTTTTTTATTCTTAAAGATTGATTTATTGAAGAACAGTAGAATATAAGAAAAAAATATCATAAAAAATATAAGGAAATATAATAAATATATTTGTATCACATAGCATTATTTTCTTTTTGAATTTTATACTGTGAAATAAATCAATATCGTTGCGTTTAAATAAAAATTATTTTTAAAACTTTTAGTATCAGTGATTTAAAAAATAAAAAGCCAAAAACTTTTTTAAACAAACTTTAATAGGACACTCAAAATACTTAATAATTAATATTTTCTTCTTTTATAAAGATAATTGCATAAAAAATTTTTCCCGTGTGTCAAAAATTTCAAAAAATCCTCACAATTTTACTTCAAGATTTAAAATAGTAGTGAATTTTTGTAATTTGAAAAATTTCTACTTTTTTGTCTTTTTTCAACATACAACTATTTTTAAAAAGGCTACATTTTCGTTTCCGGAACTAAAAAATTTCAACGAAAGAATTGAAAAGGGAGTGAGTGATTTATAAATTCGCACTGTTCGCCTATTCGAGGGTTTTTGGCGACGGACCTCGAAATTTTAAACCATGGTCAAGTGACAAGGACGACACCTGAGATTTCATCCATCTCTCCTAATTACCACACCACACCAACGCAAGAACAAATTTCGAAAAAGTGAGTTTTAATGACATAGTTAAGGAAATCACTCACATCGCACATACACACACATAAGTGCTATCGTCCTGAAGGAAACAGGAAATTCAAGAACCGTGCAACTCCGGGCTAAGCGAAGAGGAAAGAAACAAAGAAGTAAAAGTAATTTCGAAAAATTATATTGGAAATGCTGATTTTGAGAAGAAAAGGGAAAATGTTAAACGAGAAAACCATTGATACGCACTCATGGGCCTTGCACTCACATCGTACGCTTCACACCCACACAAAAGAGCTGGCGTCAGAAAGAAAGGTGGAAATTAACATGGGGATTAAGTTATACCCTCGGTAAAAGCCCGTGCAACGCCGGGCCGGGTCAGCTAGTATATATATATATATATATAGGGAGAGAGTGAACTAATAATAGGAGTTGATAAAGAAGGATTTTTGTGAAGATGAATGAAGTTTTAAATTAAAATAGTTTTTATTGCTGGATGTATATTTTTGCTAGATGTATATTTTTCCAATCAAATTCAATTTATTGAAGTTTGAACTCGGTTTTGAAGAAAAAACTTAGAAACTTAGACTTGTAAAAAACCAAAGAATTAAAAAATTGTGCTCTTTTAAAATACCCTCTTAAATATTTATTAAAATACTTCTCTTCATTTTAAATTGTCATCTTAAAAAACTAAGAGATATAGATGGATATATATTTAACCGAAAGTGTGATTATATTATCATTTCTTGAGTCTTTTTTATCTATGTTTTTTCTATGTTGTTTCATATCATGTTTAATTCATTTCGCATGATGCATTGCTGTTAATGCAAGAAAAATATCTCCATTCTCTATTTTGATGAAATTTTATATCATTTTCTAATCTTAAAATCTAAATAGAAAGAAGTCTAAGAATTTTTAAATATATCTTTCCCAGAGTGGTTTAAAGAATAAAAAAAATTAGAAAAGTCTTTACTGAAAAGACTTCGTGATATTTTTAAGGTAAAAGATTGATGCTTCATAGAATATATTGATTATAAACCATCTTTTAGAATAAAAATTTGAGTCTGATAGCATTTTCTTAAAAGTATTTAAGAAAACAAGACAGATACTTATAAAACTAATCACAATTTTGAATATTTTTCTAATTTATACATCACTGTTTGATAATACTTTTTTTAGGGAACTTTCTTTAATTTTATTCTCTTAACTAAGAAAGTAGGATAAAGAGAGCAGATGACGAAGTTAACAACTGAGCTGGCACCCTCCTTTACTACTTTGATTCAGAACGTTTTAAAATGTTCTATGAAAAATTTTGCAAGAGCAGTTTAAAACACCGAAGATCTGCATTGTTAAAAAAACAATCTGAAAAGACAATCAAAAATAAGTTTTTCATTTATATAATATATTTTTAAAATTGATTTCATTATTGGTGAAATCAAAAACGAATTGTAACAGAAGCAAAACTGAAAATTTTTCAGCTGATGAGTTGACAACTTCTGCACGTTCAATCAATCGCCAAGTTGCCAACATGGTCGCCACACATAGAGAAATTTGTTTTGGTTAGGTTTTCCTTTAATGTTAATCTATATATATAAATGAATGTTTGTATATATGAAATCACTTCACTCTAACACGGTTCAACCGATCACTATGAAAAAATTGGTATGTAAATATATTTTTTGTGGAGACGGTTTTTGTGCTATCCTTTTTGTTTCATCTCCCCACCAGATGGTACAACAGCAAATCAACTTGTGCACCGTTCAAGCAATCGCAAAGTTCCCAATATGGTCGCCAAAAATGATGCCAACTTGGTTCTATCAGCAACATTTCGCTGTTTCCAATGAATCGCCATTATAATGTAAGGAACGGCATTGCTTGCGAATATTATAATTTTAACATAAAATAAATACAACGGAAAGTAATATTAATGTATTACACATCAGATATAAATTATTTACACTATTTTAAGCGTTCATTACACAAAATTTGTAACAATGCGTTACTTTGCTGAGTAGAGATTAGTTTAGGAAGGTGTTTTCAAAAATGAGTTTTTGAGTACAAAGGAGTTACGGGGCATTATAAATTTTTTTAAAAATCTTTTTTATCAACTATTAGACCTTCAGATTTTAAATTTAACAAATATGGGTTTTTTTGTTTGTTTGTTCAGCTGAGATATGCAAAAAGCTTTTTCTTTTGTTTAATTTTCAATTCGCGTAAAATTAACTGATTAAAAACTTCTTCATCCTTCAGTTGTAGTGTTTAATTTTTCAATTCACCCGTACGAAGAAGGAGTATACCAGCTAGTCAATTATAAAATTATCAACATCTGACTTAAGAGAATTATTTTGCTTACATATACTGTAAGTTTCGACCTTTTATAAAATATAATTTTTATTTACGTTTATGAATTTTTTCTTTTCTATAGATTATATTTCTTCCAAGTTCGTTTTCCGAAATTTATGCAAATACATCACGAATCTTATAAATACTGCAGCTCTCTCAATTTTTTTTTTTTTTTTTTTTTTTTTTTTTTTTTTTTACATAAGCTTGTTTTCTAAACCAGAAGAAGAAAACTCACAGGGATATTGAAGAAGATATCACAGAAAAGACTAAAAGAGAAAATTAATTATAAACAGAGTTTAGGTTTAGAAGGAATTGCAATTCTGTTATGTAGCCATCGACGCTGATAGTCATAAAACGTATTTTAAATTGCAATCTAGTTACTTATTAGATTCTCAGTATTATCAATGATTCAGCTCAATAAATTAATACGATATATTCAGATTTTGATGTCAATAAAATAATTACGTGTTTTGAGAGTCAGTACTAGCTTAAATCACTTTTTCAGTGGAATTGGTTTTTTCTCTTACAATACTTCAAATATTTTCACGTTATCTCAAAAATAAGGCATTAAATAAAAAAAATAAAAACACATGTTAATCAATTGCGTATTTAATATTTTTATATCTTTTCTACAACAGTAATTGAAACCAAGTCCTTTTCGAAAGTTTCATTAAATATATACACATTCTAAGACAAAAAATATGCTTCATGAAGGAGTTATACGATTTCGGAAAAGAAAAAGAATGGGGCAGATGGATTTAAGGAACATGTGTAGAGAAAGAAATGATTAAAATTTCTGAAATAACAGTATAACTTAGTCTTGTGTTCAATATTTACAAAGTGAAGAAACCAATGAGGCTTTGAATCTGATCTAGAATTAAGCAGTCATCGGCAAAGACTTAAAGTGGGGCAAATCTGGCAGGACAGAACTCGCGACTTATGCATCCGTAGCCAAGTAACATGACTACTAGACAAAAGTGATCACCCATGTCCGGAGGCTGTTACTGGCTTATGAAGATACCTCCGCCACCAATGAGTCGGTGGATAGGTGAACGAACGATATATTTTTGTTATGGCGAGCGCGTGAATTGTTGATGTTAATTGGTGGTGTTGCGTCAAGTCAGTCAGACGACTTTTGGTTGCTGCGTCAAGTGGGTCTGATGACTTTGGTTGCTGCGTCAAGTGGATCTGACGACTTTCTAATTGCTCTTTTTGCGGGTCGATGGCGTCTCGACAGATCAGAAGGTTGCGCTTTTCCTAATTCCCTCAAGGTCACCACTGAAGCGGCAGTTATCCGGGGAGGACAGAACCCGCAACTTAGGCATCCACGGCCAAGCAACATGACCACTAGACAAAAGTGATATCCCATGGCTGAAAGCTGTTACTGGCTAATGAAAATACCACCCGCTACAGACTGATAAAGTCCCGTATAGTGTTTTGTAGGATGTCTCGCTGAATCGTCAAATCAGTCTAAATTGGCAATATTGTGAACGATTGCATACCCTTTCCCATCAGATCCTACATATTCTTGGTGGAAGATAGATCAGGAGATCCAGTTGACCAAAGAAAATTTTAGCAAGCTTGAAGACGTAGTAAAGAATGCCTAGCACAACCGAGAAGACAGACTATATCAAAGTAAATGACCATTCAGACCAGAATGCCCTGTCGCAGGTTTGTGTTGTTGGCGAGAGTACGGGCACGACCTTTACGTGTTTTGTACCAAATAAATATGTCTGTGCTCTTCAGGACGTTTGAAACGGGTTACATTACCATAAACTATTCACCTTTCAACCAGCGCAATTCTAGCCCAGCGGAAAGCCCAACATTATCGAAATTAAACTTGCTAGCATACAACAAGAAGGTTAAGCAGTAACGATCAGCGCGAAAATGGAACTGAGCATTTCAAAAATAAGGAACCATTTGAAACATTATGTATTAACATTACACCTGTGTTGGATCATGAACTTGTCGCGGATCTATTTGGAATTTTTCGACTAACAAATCCTCTTGGGGGAAAAATGGTCTTTAAAATTTAATTTATTGAAAACCTTCCTGCGAAGAAGAAGATGTGAGTATGCAAATTAAGTCTTGCATATAAAGATTAAACTTTTGAGTTAGAGATTGAGATATATAAAGCGATTAGAGAGAAGTTAGACTGCTACGGCTAGCAGTATTAGATTAAACATAAAGTGAGCGTGGATACTTAGTAGCTGAATATTGTAATATTAAAGTAGACGATTTGTCAAATAGAAATTAAATTCGATTAGGTCGCTAAGAGAATTAGAAGGCATTGCTTGGATGTAAGTGATCTGTTTTATTTATAGTTTTCTCGTATCTCGTCGGCCTCGCTATTGTAATTCATATTTAGAATTTGGGTGCATCTCTAGACTTGCTTAATATATTTTGCGTAGTTGTTGATATTGAAAATAAATTTAAATTATTTTGGAATATGGCTAGTTTTCCTTCCCACCTCCCCACTCTTCCCTCACAAACTGAAGCAGGGTCAACGTATTTCATTGTTTTTCATTTTTCACGCGTTTCTGTTAATATAAAGTATCTGGCAACATATATATATATATTTATTATTCGCGATATATTATTATTCGAATCGATTCGTAGGATAGAGTGAAGTACTTTGAAACTTTGTCCAAGTGGAATTCTTAATGCTCTACAATTCTTATTCTGACGAAATTCTATTCTTAATGATTTATTCTAAACTATTCATTCCTGTTCTTAAGTTCATTAGATTGTTGAGACAAATATTATTCAACTCGTTGCCAACTAATGGCCGCTCAAGCCAAATAAGTTAATAAACAAACAGAAATGTAATAAAATTATAGAACATATAATTTGTAAAATAATTAATTTTTTAAATGAATTTCATAATTTTATATTTATGCATTTGTAATATTAGGAATTTGTATTTTAAATAAACTTACTGTATTTATATTTATATTTGTAAATCTGGAAGCAATTTCTTTGTAACCTTTTTCAGCTTACCAGAGGGGCAACAGTCCGTATTTTGGCATCAAACTAGTTGCAATGTTTTGATGCGAGCGCAACTAAGCCTAATGGAATAAAAAATTGTTCTTCGAATTCGTTGTGCAAATTTCTATACTTTAACGTTATAGAACGAAGCGTTCCATGACAAGATCGACATTTTTTTAATTTTACAGTCCGCTGATTCTATTTACATTCGAATCTAATGAAAAGATAAGAAACTCTTACAAAATATGAGGAATATATTGTGTACTGTGACGTTATTTAAAATACCGTTTCTCGGTAAAAAAAATTTTAAGAAGAGAAAGAATTTATGAAATTTTATTTCATGTTTTCTTTTATTTTAACAAAGCAAAATTTTGTTTTACTTTTGCAATCTGTTTCGAAAGTCCCGCTAAGTTAACAGGTAGCTGATTAAATCTTTTTAGGGAAGTTGTTTGATGTTAGTACAAAAGAAGTTTTCCGGAAATGTATAGTTTCCGGAAAAAGAAGTATCTTATCTTTCCCTTCCATTTTATTGGCTTCCTGCTATTATATTTAATAACAGACCAGAGGAGTCCTTTTTTTGGTACCTATAATATAATAAAGTCCACCCTAAACGTCTGTTAGATATAAAAATAAACACTTCCCAGCATGATTATGAAAGTATAGAAACTGCTATCTATGGAATTAGCGAAGAATAGTAAAACTATTTTCCTCGTGTTTCACTAAGATACTGTTCTTTTATGTATTGCTTGTGAGTAATGCATAAAGATATGGCATCAAGAAACTGAACTGGGGAAGAAAAGTACAGATAAGATTTATGTGTCTTATACTTGATATATTGTTTTATATCGAGGTTATGATAATTTCCTAACATTTGAACTTAACATAATACAAAAAACATGATTTATCTATATATATATATATAGATATAGATATAAATGGATGTTTGTATATATGAAATCACTTCGCTCCAACACTGTTCAACCGATCACTTTGAAAATTGGCATGTATATGTATTTTTTGTGGAGAATGTTTTTGTGCTATCCTCTTTGTTGCAGCAAAGCAACTTCTGCACCGTTCAATCAATCGTCAAGTTGCCAACGGGGTCGCCAAAAATGATACCAACTTGGCTCTATCGCCAACATTTCGCAATGTTTCCATTGAACCGCCATTATAATGTAAGGAACGGTGTTGCTTGCGAATATTATAATTTTAACGTAAAATAAATACAGCAGAAAGTAATATTAACGTATTACACATCCAGATAAAAAGAATTTACACTATTTTAAGCATTCATTACACAAAATTTGTAACAATGTGTTACTCTTGCTGTGCAGAGATTAAGAAAAAGTAACTTTAGTTTTCAAAAATCGATCCACAAAAGAGTTACAGGGTGTTATGAATAAAATAAAAAAATCCTTTGTATCAGCCATTAGATTTACAAGACTTAAAATTTAACTAACATGTCTTTTTTCAGCTGAAATATGCAAAAAGCTTTTTTTTTTTGTTTAATTTGCAATTCACGTAAAATTAACTCATTAAAAGTTTATTTATTCTTCAATCTGTATTGTTTAATTTTTCAAATCACCTGTGCGAAGAACGGGTGTACCACCTAGTAAAATATATATTTATGAACAATAATAATAAATGCGCATAAGTAAATAAAATGCTCTTGATTTAAAAGAGAATTTCTTTTAATTTTGGAAAACGTTTTAAAGAATTTTGATATTTGAACATCTTTACCAAATTTGAAATTTCATCTAAACTTCACAAATAGAACAAGAAGTCCAAATCCAATGTTGGTTTTGATTTCAATGGAAAGCACGTGACTGTATTTATCATTTGACCATCGTGAATTTAGCCCATTTCTGACCAGTGAAAGCAACATATTCATTAGAGAATATTTTTTTTTGCAATGTTAATTTTAACTTCATAAATAACTTAACACTGTAAAACTTAGTTCCAGGAAGTTATTTAAAAGATTTTTAAGTGGGAGGATGTAAGGAAGCTGACTAAAATATCCTGGATTGTCCTGATGTCCTAGATCGATTTTGGTCACAGATGATCAAGATAGTTAGGTTCATGGCTGACACAATCTAGTCAAATCATAATTTCATTTGAAATAAGGTAGTTCAGACTTCAACAAATATGGTTTTTCTGTTCCACTGAGATATGCAAAAGGCTTTTTTTTTTTTTGTTTAATTTGTAATTCATGTAAAATTAACTCATTAAAAAACTTTTTTATTCTTCAATTTGTATTGTTTAATTTTTTAATTCACTCGTGCAAAGAACAGATATACCAGCTAGTATAAATGTATAAATTAAATTTGCTTAATTATTTGTATAGAATGCTGGATAATCGCTGTCACTATCTGTAGACACTGGTGAAAAAACTTTTAATATGATACATATTACTCTGTAATGAAAATTTACTTCATCAGTTTAGTTACGAATACAGTAGAACCGCGAAAACTCGGCCTAATATGAACCGAAGGGTAACCGAGTTTGTGAAAATGCCAGGTTATCGAGAATAAGACTAGAAAAAGAATAAGTACGAGTGTTTCCTCAGAAAATAATGTACAGCACTTATATGTATGTATGTTTGCGGAACAATGCGGCCGCGGTTGCCTAGTGGTTAAGGTAACGGACTCGTGGCTGGCGTGTCATGAGTTCGAGCCAAGAACCACTGAAGACCCGCCTTGTAGAGGAGCGATGCACGTTAAATCTGTTGAGAGCTCAAATGTCTTCCCGTGGGTATGGTGTGGTAGTTAGGAGAGAGGGGTGCCAGCTCAGATGTGGTCCTCGTCACTTGATCATGGTTCAAAATTACGAGGTCCATCGCCAAAAGCCCTCGAGTAGCTGAACAGTGTGATGTTTATATTCACCTGCTTAAGAATGCAACAGAAAATAAATTGCCCGAAAACCCTTACACAAAGGTAAAGTACGTACTATACAGCATTTACAACATAAAAATAATAATAAATGAGCACATAACTTAACTCAGTAGCGCAACAGCCCATGAGGGCCAAGGCCTACTATGCCCATATCAGTATACGTGACCTTGGGCCCTTGAGGTGCATGAGCATATGTCCCGATCAGGTGGTCAGTCTGATGTGAAACCCCCAATGTTAAAATCCCATGCAAGCTTGGTACTCATTTATCAACCCAATGAAGGGATGAGAGGCTGAGTTGATATTGCCTAGCCCGAGGTTTGAACCTTGCACCTGTGGTGTGAAAGTGCGATGCATTATCACTCAGCCACTGGGCGATGAATACATAGTATACAGTAATTTACCTAATCAGTCACATCTCAGAAAAATACTTTATGAAAGTATAAAGCTGTCTATTGTAATGAAAATTAAGTTGCCGTCTTTGAAAAAATTCCCTATTTGTTCAAAAAAATGCGTGATGTCTTGTCCCTTTGCTTTTTGCTGCTTCCTCAAGAAGACGACGAAGGAACAATAAGTTCATTACCGACGCACCTTGTTCAAAGTACTGAGAAGCGATTGTGGTAGTCTTTAGTCCCTCACTACGTGATATTTTAGGTGTTTGTACGGCATTTTCAACGTTAACGTTTTCGTCATTTTCCAGCATTTTTTCATTACGACTACCCTCAAATTGTGAATTTTGCCAAAAATTTACAATTTTTTTATGATTCTATTTTATAGGCCATCAATAGCTTTATAAAAGTACCAAGTGTATTATTTTCCGTTCACTAGAACAAAAACTACAAGTGTTTTAGTAAAAGCAGATATCATTACTATAAGCAAGATGTCATATTTTAAAACACGTTTTACTCGAAATGTGTTTTTTTGAAAATGCTCAAACGTAGCCAGCGACTGTTCAAAAAGTTTTGAAAACAATTAACTGAAATTTTTTTGTGTATGTTCTGTAGAATAGTAGAAGTTTTTTAACCTTCAGATGTATCAATCACTGTTTTATTACAAAATTTACAGTCTCTTATGTTAATATAATTCGTTTTTTAAGCAATTTCATGTAATAACTAATATAAAGTGCTCTAGTTTTTGTAAAAATTAAAATATCTCTTATCCTGAAGGTCATTTCAAAAATAAGTAACAGAATAACACATCAGAATTGAAAAATTGAAAATTTGTCCATAAACTTTTGGTAAAGAATGGGCCGCGTTTATGTTATTTTTTGTCAATTTTTACCCATTTTTTCCCATTTTAGTAATAATAATTTCTTTTTCTCTTCTTAATTTATGCATATATTTCTTAAAATGTACTAAACAAATCTAAAAACAAAACAAAAAATATCCCCATATCTCCATTTAAAAAAAAAAGATTTCGCAAGTGGTCGGATACCTTAAATGCCACAACAGCAATAATTTCTGCATCGGACCTTATGAACAGGTCTGAATGGGTTTTTTTTTCGACCAGCATGGGTATGACCGAGTTATCCGCAAGAGTATGGCCATGTTACGGCCAGTTACTCGGATATCCCAATTCCGGATATCCGAGTTGTCGGGTTATCATTTGCCGAATTTTTGGGATTCTATTGTGTTATGTGTTAAAAAGTGAGTGTACTTGTCTTAACTGAATTGTTGTCGAGTTTAAGAAAAATAAGAAAATTTTAAGAAAAATATGCTAAAATTAAGAGAAAAAAAATCATTATTAGTAAAATGAGAAAATTGGTAAAAATTGACAAAAAATAACATAAAAGCGGCCCATTCTATACCAAAAGTTTAGAAACAAATTTTCAATTCTGATGTGTTGTTATGTTATTCATTTTTTGAAATGACCTTCAGGATAAGAGATATTTTAATTTTTACAAAAACTAGAGCACTTTATCTTAGTTATTATATGAAATTGCTTAAAAAACGAATTATATTAACATAAGAGACTGTAAATTATGTAATAAAACAGTGGTTGATAGATCTGAAGGTTAAAAAACTTCTACTATTCTACAGAATATACACAAAAAAATTTCAGTTAATTGTTTTCAAAACTTTTTGAACAGTCGCTGGCTCCGTTTGAGCATTAAAAAACACATTTCGAGTAAAACGCGTTTTAAAGTATGACCTCTTGCTTAAAGTAATGGCATCTGCTTTTACTAAACCATTTGTAGTTTTTGTTCTATGGAACGGAAAATAATAAACTTGGTACTTTTATAAAGCTATTGATGGCCTATAAAATAGAATCATAAAAAAATTGTCAATTATTGGCAAAATTCACAATTTTATGGTAGTCGGATACCTTAAGTATTTGAAAACGAATGCTATATGATGTCTTCCAAAAGATCGCAGGTGGGACGTACTTTTGCATAAGGACCCAGTCTCAAAAAATTTTAACGCGTTACAGTGTACAAGTAATTATTAAAAATTGTGTCAGATTGGCTAATGATAAAAAAATACTTAGCTTATCTAAATGTTAAAAAATTCAATAATCTGAAAATTGACTTAAAAATTTTGAAAAAAAGAAGTATTAAATTGCATGTAATTTAATAAGGCATACATTTCGGTGAGAATTCATCAAAGGATACCTGCATTATGATGAGTTTAGATTTTGTTAGCAAAGAAATTCAAGAAGATAGTTGGACTGCCGAAAACCTGGAGCCCTATGAATGGTTCTTTGATACCTGTGTCACTTACAAATTATCTCTTCTCTCTTGGAAGTTTGCCGACCCCAGGTATAGAAAATAAGACAGGAGGCATATTTTACGCAGGAAAAATGGTTCGATTCAAACAAAAAAGAGTAACATTATAAAAATGTGACATACTCTGTATTTGCTAGTGGATGTGTTACTCTCCTTCAGCCATTTTTTATCTGCGAAATATTTCGAGCCTTTATCTTCTTTTACATTTGGCGAAAATAGTTTTAAGGCTGACTACGCCAAATCTAAAACTCGAACTACATTTTCAGACAGAAAAATATCTCAATTTTTTAAGGAAAATTCCCAAAGTTGTAATTTAAATATCTGTTTAATATTTGGAATCAAAATTTTAAAAACGTTCTATAAATAAGAATTTCTTTTTATTTTTCAGAGGTGAAATGAAAACTCGTTTGCCATTACGGTGTAGGAGACGAAATATGGAATGCGATTTATTCCAAAAAATATAGTTTGACACAGATAAAAATAACTAAAGTAACAAAGCAGAATGCGACAATAATGATGGAACACATTTTTACAGGGGGGGAAAGCCTCGTTTTTGGGTCCTAGCTTTAACAGTAAACGAAGACAACTCTTATTCCCCGTTCGTCGGGTTTTTTAAATGTATTCAAATTTAACGAAACGAGTTCTGTGAATGCTTTCTTTTCTTTTTATCCATGACTGATTCACACTACAAGAGTTTTATACTTGATTATTATTCAAAATTAAAATCTTAGTACAGGGCTTCTCAAACTTTCAATATTTGCGATTCACTATTAAATCATAATTTTCATCGCCCTTTCTTACAATAACAATGTATTGAATTCAATACTTCGACGCTGAAACTACAACACGACTTAAACCTCTTAAGTCGTGTTGCCGTTAAGTTTTCTCCCTCTCCACCGGCGTACATAAACGTCTCGCTCACCCAAATCGTTAATTACCCCGGACGTACATATGCGTCTTTTCTGTGCACTGCCATCCACAAAATTATTCCGAAGGCTTTGGAATTCAATAGAAGGACCTGGACAATGTTTGCGAAGGATTTACTTATTTCAGAGGATTTGTTTATCTATTCCTCCCCCCCCCCTCCCCATACATCCCATACGCGTGCTTATGTGGAAAATGCTTGCATTGGGAAGCAAATGTGTGGCGTAACTGTTTATCTGCAGTTAAGGGATTACTTACAAACCCTACAAATTATCAAGATAAGTGTTAATTTTTGTATATAATTTTATATATGACAAGCCCATGGGTTCGCTGGTAATTATTAAACTTCTTCTTAACTTAAGTATTGTTAAATTAATTATAAAAGATATATTGCAGAGTACTGATATATTTATAAGTTTATTATATCAAATATGTACTTTATTTTTTATTACGTCAGAATGTATTTTGATTGTTTACTTTCTGCAAATTAATAATTTTTTTAAATAATCTTTTGTTTACGTTTTTTCAATATGCTCGCGTCCCCTCGTAGAGTTATCAAGCCCCTCCAAGGGGCGCTCCTCACAGTTCTAGAAACGCTGTCTTAGTAAGTTGTGCACACTGTCTCGGTCAGGGTTGAGAGTGAGTGTGTCGTGGCCCGAAGGTCGCGGGTGCAAGAGGGTTCAAGGAAGAAGCAGACATAATATTAAAAATATCTACTTTTATTCTACCCTTAAAACTTCATAAAACAAAAAATTTTAAAGCTTAACTCTGGGAGCAATCTGAAATCTTAACCCTTAATCGGTGATGAGTGAATATTAACGTCGCACTGTTCAGCTACACGAGGGCTTTTGGCGACGGTCCACGTAATTTTGAACTATGGTCAAGTGACGCGGACGACACCTGAGCTGGCACCTCCCTCTCCTAACTACCACACCACACCAACGGGAGGACGTTTGAGCTCACGACAGATTTAAGTGCATCGTCCCCTACGCGGCGGGTCTTCAGTGGTACTGGGATCGAACTCATGACACGCTAGCCATGCTCCGATGCCTAGACCACTTGGCTACCGCGGCCACTAACCCTTAATCGGAAAAACTAAATAATTGAAATGCGCTTATCTGGAGTTGGAGTTCATTGTTATGATCTTTCTCGGATCCGATAGCTTGGTCATCTCGAAGGTTGTTTACTTTCACAATTCCTGGGGGATTCTACGTTGATTATTAATCTCAAGACGTGTGACCACCCAGTTGCTGTTCATCTTTTCTAATACTCGGATTTTCCTCTTAACGATCGACGATTAACCATTAACTCACATACTCAACGACAGGCACTTAAATAGTACACTGCTGGCCACCGTTAAGGCTACACCCTGAAGGAAGCACGCAAATAACATGAAATTTACAACATGCATTAGCGGAGATGAGATATGCAAATGATTAGAATTTCAGGGCAGACACACATCACGCACGCCTGTGGCGCCACCTCAAAGCGCTATTTAAGGCTCGGAGATTTCGGCGATTTCAAGTTCGGCAATTGTGTTTTTACAAGCTTTTATTTAACTTAAACTGTATGTATGTAATTTGTTCGGGTGGATTCTTGCAACTCAATTTTGAAGCTGATATCTTCAGCACATTGAGCTGAAATTTTGTATACACGTTTAGTTTGAATGCAATGCATGTTTTGACCATTTATATTCCGATACTGCAATTAATTAAAAAGATATTAATTAAAAACTTTAAACAAGTTTTCGGCGCCAACTTCGATATATCTGCATTGTTGTAATTATGTTATTATTACAACAATGAAAAAACTTGGCTTCGAAAATCGGTTTTCAGCCAAACTGGAATTTCATAACGTTGCGCTATTGACTGTATTAATTAACTTTGTCTAAAAAATAATTACATTTCTACAACGTAAAAATAATCTAATTTCTACAATGTATGCAATTTTTTTTTTTTTACAAATTTCTATCTATTTACTTGGATTTAAATCCAAAACAAAAATAATTAAAGCTGTTTTTCAAGTAGATTGGTACATTAAATACCTTTCTCAACGCTGCCAAGTTAAATTGAGATAGAGTATTGTGGAAATTCTTTAAAAAATTTATCTAACTTTAATCTATGAAACTCAGACAAAAAAATAATTACAGAATCGGAAAGATCCTTTTTTATATATCTTACCCATCAAAAAGGAATCCACTAGGAAAACAATAAGAGAAAAATATTATCCAGAAATGCAATGTATTTTCAATTAAAAAAATAATTTTATATTAAAATGAATGAATTTTTTTTTAATGAATTTTCTAATTTTAAGCCTGCAAGTAATTTAAATATACCTCATTTTATCACCAGTAATCTAAACACACACTACGACATGTGTCCTTAAATTTAGTTACAGATAGAATCTGTTAATTTTATTTGAGTTTTTTTTGTTTGTTTGAGTTTTTTTTTTTTTTTTTTTTGAAAAATTACGGCAATTTAGTTTCTTTAGATGAGTTAGGCACATTGTAAAACTAGTTCAAGGTTATTGATATCCATAAAATGTGCCAAAAAAGAATAATTTGCAAAATGACTTGAAATGTTTTAAAAATAAGGAGAGATAAAAATCGAATCTTCGAAGAAAAATTTCGTTAAATTTGGAGTTACCTTACGAAGAAAAGAGTAATATGTGCTTGGTTCCAGGAAAAAGTTCTTAAAATAGAGAAATTCCCAAAATAGAGGTTCGTTATACATGGAGGTCTGACTGTATAAAAATAATGCGATGGTTAATTATTTTTTTCAAAATCAAGTTTCTAAAGATGACCTGAGCAATTAAAAAAATAGATTCTTACGTAGAAGATATTCAATGTCCAACAAAAAATTATCATTAGTTGATAAAACTTGCTTTTTTGATTACAACATGCGTTTTGAATTTTAAGCATTTTATTGATTAATACAAATCTTTAAATGCCTTTTGAAGTTTTTTAATAAATAACTAGATTTTTCTTCGAAGATGTTAGAGAAATATATCCCTTACCTTCAAAATATTTCAAATAAATAATATATTCTTTAAGATTTTTCAAAAAATAGTCAAAATTTTAATTAAACATTGAATAACTTCATCATTTATGAAGATAATCTCACGAAACCTTTTTTTTTTTTCGTATGTAGAACAATATTACCCAAGATCTGCACGAAGATTGAAAATATTGCTTAAAATTTACGGATTTAAAAAGATTGTGTTTTTCGTCTAATACCCTTTTTCCGAGAACTGATTCAGCTAGACCAGGGATGGCGAACCAACGTTGAATGAGTTGAACAGGCTGAGAAGCCTGTCAAGCGATAACTAAAAAGTAAAAAATAAATTAAAAGTAAAAAAACTTTTTTTAAAAAAAAGCTTTTATTTAAAAGCACTAAAAAGAATAAAATAAACTTCTCCTTTAAAACTTTTTTTACTATCAACTTATAACGTCATTACACAATTTATATGATATAAAAGCTTGTCGCGAGATTTACCTGTGCAGATAAACAAGTAAAATAAATAACTTAACCTGACTGATTTTAATTTTTAAAAATTCAAACTAAGTAAATACGAGTACTTAAATATTGCGACAAGCTTTTATATCATATAAATTGTGTTATGACGTTATAAGTTGATAGTAAAAAAATGTTTAAAGGAAAAGTTTATTTTATTCTTTTTAGCGCTTTTAAATAAAAGCCTGTTTTTTAAAA
>BMAO01015861.1:0-25582 GCA_019973975.1 Trichonephila clavata
GATTTACCCTTTATGTGCGTTTCATAAAATATCAAACTAAATTAAAATATTAAACTGTTTCCTCATCATTTCAATGTCTACGTGTTTTTCGAGTCAACACCAAGGCTTTTTGTCTGTCTTTTTGTTTTGGCTAAAAACTGTCTTTTTTCAACGAAGACACTTCGGCATCTGCTTGCTAAGAGAAAAACGGACACCAAGTATTAGAATCTCTTAGCACTTATAGGCAGATGTTCTCAAGTACACTTCTTATACTAGAGGTATATTTGAAAGTTAAGCATGACATACGAGGTATTAAAAATTAATGGTCGGAGAGAAAAGTTCTGTTTAGGGCCATGTGTCCTTCAAGAGGAACACGTGAGTGATCAATTTAATACTTGGAGATGTAACGGAAAAATAAAAGTTAAAAGTGGGGTCTAGGGATTTAATTTTAGATCTAATTTAATTATTTTTACATATATATATATTTATATATGTATAATTTATATATATATATATACACACACAGTCGACTCTCGATAATTCGAAGTTGGAGGGACCATGGAAAAATCTTCGAATTATCAAGAAGGGTGGAAGAAAACTCCCAAAATACATGAAGAGAACTTTTTTTCTATCACATTTAAATTTGAAACTATGTAATGAAACAACAATTGTGTACATATGTATAAAATGTTTTTAAAATTTCTTAAAAAGTACATATTGTATAGTATAAATATTATACAGAAGTTAAAAGTCCTGTATTTAAAGAATACTTTCAATACAATACATGCATACACAATCATATGCATCTCTTCTTTACAATAGCGACCACCCTTTCTGAACACATGTGTAATAAGACCACTTGTTAAACGAAAGCTATAGACGGCTGACAACAGGTGCGGTTGGACTATTGTCCACTTGAAGAAGGAAAGAAATAAAAGTGTCTTTTCACCTGAGAAATCGGAAAAAACGAAGTAGGGGGAGCAAACAGATGGTCATCAAAGGGGCTACGTTTCAGGGAAGACACGCAGAGACAATACAATATAAGACTTGAAAGCTCCAACCTGTTTGCAACAGGTTGAATTATCGCGTGTTGCAGTCTGGTCAGCCACAGATTTTACTTCGAAATATTGAGTGTACCAAAACGTATTTTTTAGTTCGAAATAGCAAGAGTTTTTCTAGGGACTGAGCTTAGACTTCGAATTATCGAGAGATTCGTATTATCGAAGGTTTGAATTATCGAGAGTCGACTGTATTTATTTAATAAATATATACAGTTGGAAAATTTTCAACAATATCCCAAATCGAAACAAAAAATTTCTTGAAAACTTCTTGTTCGCCTAAATTTTAAAGCTACATCTATGTATTAATCTTGCATATTATTTAACAATCGTTAGTCAGATCTTTCAAAAAAAAAAATACACACATACAAGAAAAACGTATTAATCTTAGTAAAATTTCGAAAAGAAAATTTTTAACGTTTTGTTGTAAATCTTATGTCCTCTCTTCCTTCAAAAATAATTTTTAATTTACACACTTTTGCCATGTTTAAGTATATATATATATTATGATATATAACTGCTTCTCTCTCTCTCTCTCTGGTTTACATTTTAAAAATCGAGAATCCAAAATAAAATAAACTAAGGTTTCAGACATTTTAACTAAACTTATAAATCAGACTCGATGCTTTGACAATGATTCCTTTTCGATTTTTTCAGCAACAGTTTCCTTTTTAGCACGCTTTTATAAGTTTCACTTGTATGTAACGGAATCTTTGAACTCGATTTAACCCGCTTTAAAAGGCCAGATTAATTTGAAATTTTGCACACTTGTCAATAACCTATGATATACAATAATTTAATATTTTTGTTCTATTGTCCTGATCAGGTTTAATGATTTCCCATTTCCACGTTTGGTGACTAAAAGATTAAGTTGCAAACTTAAAGCGAAAATGCCAATGGGTATTCCGGATTCTAAAAAATGACGCATTTAAGATTAATTCATCAGAGAATAAATAAAAGTTTAAAAAACTAAGAAACACGCTTTTTTTGAAGCAAGAAGCGCAAGAAGTAAATGCAGTTAAAGAGTGCAGAAGATTCAAAATATCTACAATATGTTACTTAAAGAAAAATACGAATAACTATTTCAAGCGGAACAAATTAAACAATTCTCAATAAAGGACACATTACAAAATGAAATGAAACATGACAAGCACTGAACGCCGAAAAGTTTTATTTTGAAATTACGAACAATAAAGCTATTACATAATTTTCACTATTGTAGCAAAATCTTTCTATTGATAATTATGTTAAAAATAAACCTATATATAAGTATACTCTGGAATAAATGTTTTGAACACTCGAAGGGCTTCCGAATAAAAATTTCATCCCGAAAGTTGAAATGACTTCAGCCATGTGTATGTCCGCCTCATACACATGACTGTAATCAGGAGTAAGGAAGATACCGTAGCAGCAGAGAATCCAACCACAGAAGTAGCACTTCACATCATCTTCAGACAGTTATGTTCTAGCAGCAGTTCAAACAAGATGTAACAAACAAGTAACAGTCCATACCTTCTTCTAAGATGTTATTACCATGCAGGAGTTGAGATTTTCTCTTGACATATTAAAGTCACGCAAAATTCCATACTTTTTTCGTAGATGGTAACCATAGACAACGTTACATACATTCCTAAAGAAACTATAAGGCAATTGATCACGTGTTTCCTTTGATATGGTAGAGGTAGGATAATAATCCAGATCTTCTCTTGACATGATTAGGTTAATAAATAGTCCAGGCCTTCGCTTGACATATTAATGCCATATAATAGTCCGGGCCTTCGCTTGATATATTAAGGCCATATAATAGTCCAGGCCTTCGCTTGACATATTAAAGTCAGATAATAGTCCAGGCCTTCGCTAGGAAGAGTAATATCAATAGATAGTCCAGGCCTTCGCTTGACATATTAATATCATATAATATAGTCCAGACCTTTGCTTCTCATATTAAAGTCAGAAAACAGTCCAGGCCTTCGCTTCTCATATTAAAGTCAGAAAACAGTCCAGGCCTTCGCTGGAGATTTTAGATTACAATCGAACCCACTGAGAAGTGTTCACCATCTTGGGAATTAAGAAAACAATTTGATGATCTTTACAGACAACATGTCTTTTAAAGATAATTCTTTGTTGTTCCAGTGAGTAATTATGTGAAGAAATGATTGAAGAGATATTCAAAATATTTTTTCCCACAACCGAAAGTTCTATTGTCATGTTTTACATTTCACCAGTAATATACGTTCTACTATGTGTGTCGTAAGTGGAGCGCATTGTATATTATTTAAATCTTTCGTATGTAAAGCCTTTGCAGTGATCGTTTCGAAGTTTCTTCAAAAAGGATTTTACCTTTCTAAAAACATTTTTCTTTCGGGAAGAAACGATAGTATTTTCTTGCACATTTTCATCGGTACGATTGTCCGGTGGGGCATTCAAAGGAGATGGAATAAAATCATCATTGTAAGATCCCCTCTGATAAAATTCATAAAATGGATTAGTGGACAAGATTTTCAAATTCGCAAAATTGGGCATATTATTTTCTTTTGCATCTTCATCTGTATAATTGCCCGTTGAGGTAATCGAAGATATAGGAGTAAATTGATAACCTTCATTGTAAGAACTCATCTCATAAAATGGATTACTAGGCAATATTTCCAAATTCGGATTATTGTGATTATTGAGCATATAATTTTCTTCCACATCTTCATCTGAAGGATTGTCCGGTGAGTCCGGAATTGGAATAAAATGATAATTTTCATTGTAAGAGCCCTTCTCATAAAATGGATTACCGGGCAAGATTTCCAAATTTGAGTTAAAAATATCGATTAATTCTTTTTCTTCCTTTTGAAATTCGGCATTGTCAATTATGAACTTATCTCCATTGTCATCATAAAATTCGTATTTTGAGTATTTAGACAGTGGAGTTTCAGTGAAGTTAACAGAGGTCTGCTCCGTTAGCCCAGAAATGTTGCTTGGCTGAGTGAAGGGAGTGAATTTCTTAATAGACCTTGTTTTATCCATTCCACTTGAAAATGCATCCGTGTCCTCGGGAATACTAATATCAGAAACATCTGACACCATTCGATCTTCTTTGGTTGTATCGATTTCATCATTATTATAATTTTGGATCGTTTTGTTCTCTGCAATTTCTACACTCAATTCAGCTTTTTCTTTCTGTTGTGTACTCGCAAGAGAGATACTTATTTCTTTAACAGTATTTTGATCTTCTGTTTCGAAATTATAGAACTTTAGTTTGAGAAGTTCGATGAAAATGTAGTAAGGGATCAAATGAAGACAATAATGAAAATTGAAATGCCCAAATATTTCAAAAAGGCACCACATAAAGTGCAGCAAGACGAACGTTGACATAAGAATCGCATCCGACATTTTTATGGCCTTTTTTCGTAGCGAATAACAACTTTAAAAAGAAATTTCTTGCTATCGCAAAATTCGACTTCACTTTTTGCTAGCAAAACAATAAATACTTAAGAATAATTTTTTAAGATCATTATTGAACTGCAACACTAACAGTTTTTATTTCTCACAACAATGTTTTTTTTAATTCTTAGATGTGTGTACAATATATCATAACAATTAACTTAGCACAATTGTTTAGAATATGGAAATTAGGGTTTATAATTTTTTCTAAGTATATATAGGTTAAGAAAAAGGACTTTTAATAAATATTGGTTTTCTTAGTATTTTTTTGAAAATTTTTAGTTATATGTGAATTGTAAATAGCTTTAAATAGCGAAGGATCTAACATGACACAATTTTTTTGTATAAATAACTAAAGTGTGGGAATATTTGAATGGTTAAAAGTATTAATTATAATATGTACTCTAATTTTGAATAAATATTGCATTTTATAGCTGGATGCAGAGAGCTATTTTTACAAATGACGAATTTTTTTAGAAATGTTTTTCTTAGTGAAATGTCCATAAATCAGATAATTTAGTGAAAAGTTTCGGTTGAATTCTTCCTCAGTCTGAAAGTCTGGTTATTATTGATTTATCATAACGAAAACAATTCAATTTAAAATGAAACAGTAAAAAAAAAACTTCAAGAGGAATGTATTGTAAAATGCTCATGATGCACAATTCTAATTTAAATTTGAATATGTTCATAATTAGTGTTTTTTCATTTTTCGGAAGAAACTTTTTTGTCTGGGAAAAATTTTGGAGCCCTTTACAACATGAGTGTGTGAAACTTACAACATTTTTTTTTCTAAAACTGTGAAGTATTTTATATACACACACGCTGGCAACCCCTCCCCCCTTGACACTCTAGCCGTCAAAACTGTAAGCCCTCGAAATCACATCACCGACCTTGAATCAAGAAGTGGGTTATTTGTATCGCAAGTATAAGCACGGAAAATGCGACACAACGTTTGAAGGCAGCATCGATTGTCTACATGGTGACCATTATTACGGCTTCCTTGCTATCGCAGTGTAAAAATGCTTGGAAACAACAGTGGTGCGCACAATGACAACTTTGCATGCAGGAGTGGTACCACGTCGTCTTTTCAGATGCGTCCCGGTTCTGCGTGCAACATCGCCATGAATGTCTGAAGGCGTGAGGATAATTCATAATCTGCTCGCATTCGATATCATCATACGGATGAAGGACCTGGTATGACGATAGGGGAGCTATCGGGAACACAACACGAACACTTCTTGTTTGCATTTTCGGTAATCTGAACAGCAAAAATTACATTTCTTTTATCTTAAGACCTGTGGTATCGACTCATCTTTCAGTCAGAGGAAACGTCTCATTTCAACAAGATAATTCAAAACCACACACATGTTGCTCATCGTAATCTTTTTCACCTCAACACATAGGGTGTTTTGCCCTGACCAGCATGATCTGCAGATCTCTTCCCCATTGAAACATTTGGTCAAGGGTTGCAAAGAGAATGAGCTGCCACCACACTCTATCTACTACGATTGATGAAATACTGATTGACTTGAAGTAGCTAGGAATATATAAACTGTCCGTAACTACATGTATATATACTATAAATAGTGTTGTAATTAATCTCATTAGGGAAATAATAATACCTTCTAAATGTGATATTGGAGATGATGTCGAGATAAAACTATATTTAGCTAATAATAAAGGAAGAGAGGAACATTTGAAATTGTTCCGAAGGTTCGAGAAAAAATGTATTTGAATCCTCTTCTGGAAATTTTTCTGAATACTATGAATGCTTGGTGGATCGTAACACACAAGTTTTCTGAAATCTTCTAAACATTGAAACGTGGTCATGATACATAAATATTTATACATTCTTTAACAAAAAATAATTGACTTCTGCTTCAGTTGTATGTTTAATGTAATTAAGTAGAACTTACATAAAACGATTAAAAATCCCTGGATTTTAATTAATGGAATGATAGTTTATCATCGAGACACTTAGAAACAAAAAGAGGTTTATTGATGATAAATTTCGTAATTGTGTGAACCAACATCAAGAGACGGGGACGAACCATAACAGGCACCTCACTCTTTAAACTTCCGTGGAGCGACAATGTGTGGAGTGTAACCCTGATAAATTTGATGTACTCAACAACCTTACTACACAGATGAAATAACTTTAGACTGGGCTCAAATGTTAGCACCTCAAATCTTAAATCTATTCGAAATTCAATTTAAATGATTTGCAAAAATATAGACAATCTTACAATTACTTAAATATATTATACCTTTCTTTCCATGTATATTTATATTGCTGTTTGGAATATAAATTATAATGCCATCCTTTTTCAAATGTCATTTTATATATAAAAATAATAATTAAAAAAGAAAAAGAAATTGAATTGCCAAATGCAATGATTTCTGAGGGAAAAAAATAAAACCCCCAAATATTTGTAGGTGTCTAAAATTGTTACATAAACTATCTTACGGCAAGCTAGGTTCGGAGAAAAAATTTACAAAAATTGATTTTGAGAAGTATGTTATTGCTTTAAAGAACATAAATAATATTATAATTATTAAATAGAGTCATATTTATTTCATAAGTAATGTAACACCTCTTGTATTTTGTTTTTAAATGCAATTAAAAAATTTAGCAATAGTTCCAATTTTAAGAAAAATAGCATAAATAAAAGTGCGTTAGACATAATGTAATTTTAATTTCATTTATATATTTCTTGATCCATCTGAAGTGTCACAAACAAAAAGATAAAAATACTTTAAGAAATAAATTTTTCATAAGAATTTAAATTTGACATTAATGATTATTCTTCAAAATTACTTACTGTTCTAAGCTAAAAATGGCTGTATAAAATATGATTAAATGTAACTATCTTAAGACCTGTTACGTAGCTACCGTCGTATCAGCCGTATCAATGATACGGGATCCCCAAATTTCAGGGTCCCCAAAATGTTAAAGAAATCGATCGTAAAATATTAAGGTGCCCCCCAAAAAGGACCCCCAAGGAATTTAGATACAGGGGCCACACTCAGGACTAGCTATGTCAGCGCTTAAGACCTATGGTTTGTTACACTTTCAAGAAATTTACACTTTGCTTGATTTTATTGGATTGTTTTGGAAGTATCCTATTCTTTTTTTAGTACACAAATTATCGTAACAATTTCATTCTGTAAAACGTCTTGATGTATGGGAATGCAACATGGATTACCAATATCCAAGTGAAGACATATTCCTCGCAGGTCAAATTCTCCTTTATTTTCGCTCGACAAAAGAACAAACACAGGATTACATGAAAACAAGGCACACATTCATACAACAACAAGATGTCTTCACACTTACTAATTTACTGACCGAATAACAGACTGAGGATGGAACAACTCTCTTAACCAGTTACTACGCAATCATTTCGGTTACAGTTATAAACACAGTCTGTTACAATTCTTTAAAAATATATTTAAAAAATATTTTTATAAGTTATATAAAGTAAATATATTAAATAACAACTTAAGATTCTCCAGTTTTTAAAGTTATTCCTTTTTCTTCCTCTCTCAATACTTATGCAGTCGACTCTCGATAAATCGAAGTTGGAGAGACCAATGAAAAACTTCGAATTATCAAGTGGGTAGAAAAAAAACTTCGAAAATTCACTAGGCTAATTTTTTCTAACACATTTAAATTTTAAACTATGTAATAAAACAACAATTGTACAAATGTATAAAATTATTTTAAAGTAATTTTTGAAAATAACATATTATACAATATAAAAATTATACAGAAGTTAAAAGTCGTGTATTAAAAAAATACATTCACACGCAATCCTACGCATTTCTCCTTCACAATAGTGGATAATCCTTTCTGAGCACATGTGTAGTAAGCCCACGTGTTAAACGAAATATATGGATGGTTGACAACAGGTGCGGTTGGTCTATTGTCCACTAGAAGAAGGAAAACAATAAAAGTATATTTTTGCCTGATGAACCGGAAAACACTAAGGGGTAGCAGACAGATGGTCATCGAAAGGGTTAGGTTACAGGGAAAACACGCAGAGACAAAACAATACAAAACATGTAAGCTCCAACCCGTTTGCTACAGAACTCTACATAATAGTGAGTGTTCGATATGTCGAGTGTTTTATAATATAACTTCGAATCATATTGCGTATTGTAGTATGGCCAACCACAGATTTTACTTCGAATTATTGAGTAAACCCAAATATATTGTTTTAGTTTGAAATATCAAGAGTGTTTCTAGGGACTGAGCATATATATATATATATATATATATAAATTATTGATATATCAATCCTCGTCTTAAGAATTCGATTGTATATTGAAAAATATACTTATATCTGTAATTCTCACCACTTGATATAAAAAAAGGACAGAACTTCTACTTAGTATTTCCTAAAAATATCTAAAATTGTAGGATAGAATGATGTTTGAACTTTCGCAACCCTATAACCAAGTGGATTTCCGCAAAACCAATTATGGGTGGATCTCTACTCCGTAAAATAAACATGCAAGCCAAATTTGAAGTCTAAATCCAATAGAGCAAAAACGAAATTTTTATTATCAATACCCCCCGTTAATCCCGGTGAGACAGTCGCTCTAAAAATAACCGTTATTAGCGAATTTCACTTCAACAAAAGAAAAATGCAAATCAAATTCCATTATTATAGTTTTTGTAGTTCAAAAAGATGATTGTTTTGACAATACACAGCAGTAGCCCCCTGCTTCCCCATGAATTGATTTCAAATACATTCTCAGTGGATCCCTATTCAACAAGGGAAACATGGTTAACAAATTTCAAGTATGTGGCTCAAACAATTCAAAAACAGGATTTTTTTCTATAACTCCCCTTGACTTCTCGTAACCCTCCTTAGGGGTCGATTTTCGTTTGACACTTTGTTAGAGGAATTCTTCTCCCTGAAAGGAACATGCCTACCAATTTTCAAGGAAGTAGATCTAATAATTTAATAAATTACAGTTTAAAAAAACTAAAAAACATGCTTTTATACTGAATCGAACTAAAAAGTAAAAAAAAAAATTCTTAATATAAGAACAAAATGGCTAACGAGAAAATTTATGTCATTGTGGTAAAAGCGTGGGGTGCTTTGTACTACATTTTTACACTAAATGAGCTTTTCGGAATAGAAGTTAGAAATTATATCAATTGATACATTTATAGAACACCCCACGTTTTTACTCCAATGACATAAATTTTTTAGTTAGCCATTTTGTTCTTATATTAAGAATTATTTTTTTACTTTTTAGTTCAATTCAGTATAAAAGCGTGTTTTTTAGTTTTTTTTAAACTGTAATTTATTTTTCATTTTTTAGTTTGAACTACAATAAAAGCGTGTTTTTTAGCTATTTATACCATCATTTATTCATTGTTGAATTTATCCTTGAGTTTGATATTTGAAGCTGGAATTACGTGGCTGTGGAATTAGTCTTGCTCTTCAATGGATATTAATTAACGGGTCTGAAGTGTATTTATTATCTCCGTTTACGGGGCCTCGGATGAGTCCCGTATCGTTATATTAGATTCCGTCTCTTTTGAACAGGTCAAACAAATAAAAGTGTGCAAAGAAGAAAAAGTTCGAATAAAAATTTTTTTTAATGTACCATGTATTTTTACGGACTAAAAACTATGAAATTCCTCCTTTTTGTATTTTGTTTCTTTTTTCACATTTTCATGCATTGTCATCCACTTCCAAGCTATGGTCCAAATTTCAAGTCTCTAGCTCCTCGGAAAGTCACACAGTTTAAAATCAATTATAAAATTCCACTTGGACAGACATTAAAGAAAGCGAGTTAATAAAAACATGGTAATATTAAGTGTCAATCGCTTTTTCACCTTTTAAACGTGTTCCTTTCATGTTAATTGGTATCATCATTTCTAAACGTATTGCTTTATAAAAATAAAAAAATATTTAGTGGTCAGAGCGCAAATTATTTTTTTTCCACATGCACGAGCCTTTTTTTTTAATTCTCACTTTCAGAAAAATGTTTATATTATGGTTAGGAATTAGTAACACACACCCACCCTCCTCTATCTGAAATACAGAACATTTTTTGTTGTTGTTTTATTTCTTTTAACCGCAAGTGTATTTTATACTAGCATATAATTAGTTTTATATTAAAAACACTCGCCCTAGGGTTACACCTTATTCTTTTAGACGCTAAATCTGAAATTAGTCGCCAAAGCTGGAAATGATGTATGAAAGTCGCTAAATCTGAAAATGGTACATGGTCGCTAAATTTGGAAATGGAAAATGCAATAAATCGTCAAATCTGTAAGTGGAATATGGAATTGTCACCAAATCTGATTATCCTTATTCCTGACGATCCTGAGAAGGACAATGGAACAAAATTATGAAATTATTGTATTGTCATCGGTCCTTGACAAGTGTGCAAAATTTCGAATGAATCTGATCTTTTTAAGTAAGTAAAAATCGAGTTCTAAAACTTCGTTACATGCAAGTGAAACTTATAAAAGCGTGTTAAAACCGAAGTATTATCTTTTACGCCTCTTAAACCCCCGAAACGAAACTTGAGGGTTGATTTTCGCGAAACCCATTTTTAGCGGTTCTCTGATCTACGGATGAAATTTGTTTACCAAATTTCAAGAATGTACGTCTAATAGTTTAAAAATGGGAATAATTTTCTATAACGACCCCTGAACTCCCACAACGCTACTTGGGGGCACGGTTTTCACAAAACCCATTTTGTAGGAGAACTGCACTCTATTGCAAAATCTGCTTACCAAATTTGAAGACTGTGCCTCAAATAAATTAGAAATGGAAAAATTTATCTATAACACCCCTTGAGACCCCACAACGCCACTTGGGGGTCGATTTTCACAAAACATAATATATAGGGAGTATTTACTCCATGAAAGGATTCTGCTTTTCATATTTCATGATTGTACTTCCAGCAGTTTACAAATGGAAATAATTATCTATAGCCCCCTTACACGCTGAAACACCACTTGGGGATCAATTTTCACAAAATCCATTCCGTAACGGATCTCCACCCTATGACAGGAATCTGCTTACCAAATTTGAAGACTATGCGTCTAATAGTTTAAAAATGGGAATAGTTATCTCTAACGCCCCTTGAGCCCTCGCAACACCCCTTTGGGGGTTGATATTCCCAAAACACATTTTGTAGCGGATATTTACTCCATGGAAGAAACATACCAGCCAATTTTCAAGCAGGTAGGTCTAATTGCTTAAAAACGGATATATTTATATTTAACGCCCTTAATTGGGGCCATTGGGGATTATTTTCACAAAACCCATTTTGTAACTGTGATCTCTATTTTATGAAAAGAATCTATTTATCAAATTTAAGGACATTGCATCTAATAGTTTTTAAATGGAAATAATAATCTATAACGCCTCCTAAGCCCCCTCATCGCCACTTAAGCGTCGATTTTCACCAAACTCAGTTTGTAGCAGATTTCTACTCTATGAAAGGAATCTGCTTACCAAATTTCGAGATTGTTCGTCAAGTCGATCAAATATTAAAATAATTATTTATAACACCCCTTGCGGTTAAATTTTCGCAAAATCCGTTCTTAGAGGATCTCTACTCTATGAAAGGAACATACCTACCAAATTTTACGTCTGTAGGTGGAATAGTTCCAGAGATATCATGATGAATCAGTGTGTGAGTCGCTTTTTTCCTTTATTTATACATATATATATATATAATATAATATTATATTATATATATATAATCAAAATTTCACTACAAGAGAGAAATGAATAAACATGATTAAAACTGTAAAGAATTGAAATTTCAAGATAACCAGATGACAGAATTTAAAAGGAAATATGAAAAATTTAAATAATAGAGTGAAATACAAAAATATAAGAGAATGGACGCTACAGTATTATCAACATTGGTGACTTAGGACAGCTTATATATAAATTTTTTTTTTATATAAAAGTGGGGTTGAATATGTTTTGTGGAAAAAACCTATTGAAAAAATAAGAAAGAAAATCTAAAACCACTATGAGAAAATGGTAACTTACCTAAAAATTGCATACAGAAACGCAGAGGCCGTGCTAAATCTGAGTACAATAAACAAATTATATATATTGCCAGATTCTGGACCCAAATATATATTCAAAGCAAAGCAACGGCTTAAAAGTAGCACTTAGCAAAAGTATGAAAAGAATAGAAATTATAAATTAAGAATCGTAAACATACTACCGTTATGTTAGGGACACTAAGATTATATGATTTAAAAAATAATAATTAAATTTAATTTAACCAAATTAATTTTATCTAAAATTAGAATTTGGGGGTATCTATAACTATCTAGGAAGAATACTAAATTTACAATAATAACCTGTTAATGAACTATGGAAATTTAATCCTTACTATTTAGAATTTCTGTTTTCATATGACTATTAATAAAATTAATTGGGTATTTTTGAATTAAACAGTTTTTAGTAAAATGTTTACAGGTTTTTTTATTTTTTCTGATTTATTTTAAACTAGAAATTTTTTGTGTTGTGTGTAATTAACAATGTTTCTGAATATAGAAACAGGCACATTACTCTCCCAATGTAGTACTTTTATAACATTGAAAGTAAAGTCTTCTCGTTTATCATAAATATTAATAATTAATTTATTATCTCTTAGTTTAATTTCTATATTAAGGAAATTTGCTTCATAATTGTTACTATTTGTTTGAATTAAATTAAGATATTCTGGATAAAAATTAATGTTAGGTTTAAAGTTGTCTTGCTTGCCTAAAAATGATAATATCATCTATATAGCGAAACAAGTAACATTATAAGCTGTCAATGAAACTATTTTCAAAAAAATATAAATGTAAATTGGCAAGACAGTTGCTAGCAGGGCCACCTAGTGGCAGACCCTTAATCTGTAGATAATAATTACCATTATAAAAAACATAGATCTCTTTTAGAACTAACCTAAGTAGAGAACCAAATCTATCATATTTGACTTTTTTAAATAAATTATCTTTATGTAATTTTACAAGTGTTTTAATCATATCATCAATCTTAATAGAGTTAAAAAGATCTTCAAAATCTTAGCTAGTGTTCTTATTTTTAATAGTTAAATTTCTCCTGTTATTCCTTACTTCCCCTATGATCCAGAGTATTGGCAAAAACAGGCGAAGCCGCGAAACTTTGTTTAAACCAGTAATCTTGGTTCTTAAGGTCAGGAGTTTGCTATAGTACTACTGTGGCTAATATATATATACATATATATACTTTTATATTTTTTAATCTATTGACTAGTTATCATAGGCTTGATAATTATTTTGTAAAAAAAAATTATGAATTATATATATTAGCCGTTACCTGCACGCTTCACTGGGTATTTCATGATATTTTATAAATATATTCTGTTTATATACATAAATTATTGATATCTAAGTCCTAGCAGTAAAAAGTCGATTGAATTGAAAAATATACTTATACCTGTAACTCTCGCCTCTTGATAAAAAAAAAATAGGACAGAACTGCTAATCTGTGTTATCTAATAATCTCTAAAATTGTGTATAGAATGATGTTTGCACTTTCGTAACCATATAACCAAGTGGATTTCACAAAACCAGTTTTAGGTGGATCTCCACTCCATAAAATAAACATGGATGTCAAATTTCAAGTTGAAATCTAAAAGAGCAAAAACAAAATTTTTATTCTCAATACCCCCCCCCCGTAATTCCGTTGAGACTCGATCTCCCAAACACTGTTCTTAACGGATTTCAATTCTACAAAAGAAAAATGCAAACCAAATTCCATTATTATAGTCCTTGTAGTTCGAAAAAAGGAATTTTTTTTTGTCAACACGTCCCAGTAACCCCCTGCTCCCCCAGGAGTTGATTCCCGTCAAATTCATTCTTAGAGGATCCCTATTCAACAAAAGAAACTTGTTTTATAAATTTCAAGTACGCAGGTCTAACAATTCTAAGGCATGATTTTTTTTCTATAACTCCCCTTGACCCTTCGCAACCCTCCTTAGGGTCGATTTTGGTTTTACTCTTTGTTTAAGGAGCTCTTTTCCATGAAAGGAACATGCCTACCAATTTTCAAGCAGGTAGATCGAATAGTTTAAAAACGGATATATTTATCTAATACGCCCCTTAATCCCCCGAAATTAAACTTGGGGGTTAATTTTTGTGAGACTCATTTTATAGCGGGTCTGCACTCAACGAAAGAATCTGCTTACCAAATTTCAAGACTGTACGTCCAATAGTTTAAAAAAGGAATAATTATCTATAACCCTCCTTGAGCCAGCGCAACGCCATTTGGGGGTCTGTTTTCACAAAACCCATTTTGTAGCGATATCTACTCTATGAAAGGAATATGCTTACAAATTTGAAGACTGGGAGTCCAATAAATTAAAAATGGAAATTTTTTTATCTATAAAAAAAAAAAAAACGCTCTTTGAGACTCCGGAATGCCGCCTGGGGGTCGAATTTCACAAAACACATTATATAATGGATCTTTACACCATGAAAGGATTGTGTTGATCATATTTAAAGACTGTACTTACAGGAGTTTAAGAATAGAAGTATATATAATTATCTATAATGCCCCTTAAGCCCCGCAACGCTACTTGGAGTTCGATTTCACGAAACCCATTTTGTAGCGTATCTCTACCCTATGAGAGGAATCTGCTTACCAAATTTCAAAAGTGTGTGTGTAATAGTTTTAAAAATCGGAAAAATCATTTATATCTCCCTTAACGTACCGCAAACACCCCTTGGGGGTCAATTCTCCTAAACCCATTTTGTAGTGGATATTTACTTCATAAAAGAAACATGCCTTCCAATTTTCAAGCAGGTAGGTCAAGTAGTTTAAAAATTAAAATATTTATCTTTTACGCCCTTTAACTCCCTGCAACTCCACTTGGTGGGCTATCTTCCCAAAACCCATCTTGTAGCTGATCTCTACTCTGTGAAAGGAATCTATTTATCAAATTTAAAGACTGTGCGTCTAATAATTTAAAAATGGAAATTCTATAACGCCCCCGCAACGCCCCTTGGGGGTCGATGTTCACCAAACTCATTTTGTACCGGATCTCTACTCTATGAAAGGAATCTTCTTACCCAACTTCAAGATTGTACGTCGAGTTGTGTAAAAATGGAAACAATTATTTATAACACTTCTTAACCCCCAGTAACGCCCCTTGCGTTTCGAATTTCGCAAAATCCGCTCTTAGGTGATCTCTACTCCATGAAAGGAACATGTCCACCGAATTTTAAATCTCTAGGTTGAGTAGTTCTGGAGATATCTTGATTAGTGAGTAAGTCGTTTTTCTCCTTTATATATATAGATTTATATTTATATAGTTTTTTTCTGACTTTTTCTCAAAATTTACATTTAGGATGCAAAACTTGAAAATATAAAGTTTAGAGGTTTCTTAGTTATGAGAGAAAGAAAATAGAAAATGTCAGATCTTTTCAAATATAAAGTTAAATGGGTGATCAAGAAAAGGTACGAAACGACACGGTGGTACAAATAAGACTTATATTCCAAATAACACCATAGGCTGAGCACAACGATCCCATGTGAACAAGCCGCAGGATTCCTTGTTCCCAGAATTCCTGTGGCTGTGACGAACCCAGTCCTTCACAGTGTCCTTGAGTACGTCGTCCGAGTTGAAGCACTTTCCTTTCAGGTGTTTCTTCAGTGGACCAAACACATGGAAATCGCAGGGTGACATGTCCGGACTGTAGGACGGATGGTCCAACGTCTCCCATTGGAACTTGTCCAGTTCCATTTGTGTGACTCTGGAGACGTGTAGACGCGCGTTAATCATGGAGCAGAACCACACCCTCCGTGAGCAGCCCCGGTCTTTTTGTTCTTGATGGACCTGCGTAGGCGTCGGAGTGTCTCACAGTACACATCGGAGTTAATGCTTTTTCTGTGCTCGAGTAATTTTGTGCTCGCATCATTTGGACGCCGCTTTTTATAAGAGCCTTTGCTCTCTGCTGCGCATGCGGGCACCCGCGCATGATCCGATCCCAGTCAGAGTCTCCAATGGCATTCCGAGATGTCTCGCTACATTCTCCCTTGGCGGAATATGCAAATATTTAACTGTTTCATTTTTATGTCGTTTCGTACCTTTTCATTTGATCACCCTTGTACAATTAATGCGTTGTAGAATAAAAATTATATTTTCATCTCATAAAATGCAGCTTCCTTTAATTACATATTTTTGTTCTCTATTTATGACCATGTAATATTGTTACACAGGTAATTGAATTCATTCTTTGCTTCTATTCATGCAAATGGCCCTGAATTGGTGACGTTCCTTGAGAATGTAGATAAAAGATTATATAGATAATTTATGTAAGGTGGAATTTGTTGTTCATTGTAAATTGATTCAAACATATCAGAGCAAAGCATTGGATCTTTTTATATGTCTTCCTAAGAAAACTTTAAATATATATTTTATTATTAATAAACGAAATTGAACTATTAAACACTATTTAAATATTTCTATCCAAGTTTTATAAAGAATTTTTTATTTGATGCTATATAAAATCAAGGTGAAATACCTTAATCATTATTTAAAAGAATACTTTTTAAATAACGATTTAATACGAAACAATCACCTTTTTTTATTTATTTTCGTTTTTGCGTGAAAAATTAGCTAAATTAAAGAAAAGTCTCTCAAGCGTTTATTATTTTTAACTAGCGTTTTTCGCAGTTTAACGAGGTGAATGAACCAAACTTTATGCAGGATTAAATAGTTTATAAAAATTATTTTCTTCTAATAGGCTGAAATAATTTCTTTCAAGCTAAGCTGCATAATTTCACCTAAACATTAAAAATATTTCATTTAAAATATATATATATAGCTTCAGAAAGGTAGCTTTTTTGTCTTCTACAGTTTAAAATGTTACTAACATTCTATTAACGTTTCCCTCCATTACCAGGTTAAATTTATTTGTTGCTGTTTGTAATTTAATAGTTATTTAAATTGTAACTCTCTTTAAAACATATATTTTAATACACTGATGAAACATTTCACATACAAAGCTTAGAAGCTTTTAAAATTAAAAGCTCGGCATTTCTAAATTAGGGCTTATATAAGCTGCACCTTCCAATTCCTCTGGATCTATCAGATGAGCCTTTCACGGAAGATATGCTACTTTTTGAGAGGTTCCGTTTTGGCAATCTGCATAAATTCTCGAATTTTCTGCAAGATTTAAGCTGTTTTTCGTGTTTGTCATGTTATTCCTCTAGTTATTGTCCCGTTTCATATGCGAGTATGCTATATGTTCTATGTCTGTGCTAAATAAATGTGAATTCAAAAGTAACAAGCACCATCCAGTTTGAAACGACTACGATTACAACTTCATTAACATGTTAGTTCAAAAAATATTATCCTCCACGGCAGCGTTTCTTAAACTGTGAGAAACACTTCCCAAGGGGGCGTAAAAACTCAAAGAGGGGGGTGCTGGCATATTGAAAAGTCATAAACAAATAATTATTTAAAAAATTATTAATTTACTGAAAGTATTCAATCAAAATACATTCTGACATAGTAAAAATAAAATACCCATTTACACTAAAATGTATCAGTAAAAAATATGTAAATGTATCAGTACTGCACAGTGTATTTCATTCTTTTTTGAACAATACTCTAAGAGCAAATTTAATAATTACCAGTGACCCCATGGGCTTGTCACATATAACATTACATACAAAAATTAACATTTATCTTAGTAATTTGTATAGTTTATAATTGATTCCTTAACTGCAGATAAAAAGTTAAGCGATTTGCTTCCCAATGCCACCATCTTCCACAAAGGCACGCGTATGTGGTGTATTGGGGGGGGGGAGGAATAAATAAGCAATCATCTAAATAAGTAGGTCCTACGCAAACACTGTCAGGGTCCATTTATGCATTCAAAGTCTTCGGAATAATTTTAGGGATAGCAGTGCACAGAAGAGATCGTACTTTGGAAAGACGTATATATGCGTCCAGGGCAATGAACGCTTTGGCTGAGCGAGATGTTTATATACGCCGTTGGTACTTAAGAGGTTAAAGCAGTATTCTACCTTTAGAGTCAAAGTATAGTATTATTGAATTGAATGTATTGTTATTGTAAAGAGGTATTGGGGTTATGAAAATTATTATTTAATAATGGGTCGCAAATAAGTTGTTTAAGAAGTACTGCTTCATGGTGAGTCATCATCACACACACACACACACACACACACACGCACGCACGGCATATATATTATATATATATATATTTGATTCTTTGATAGATAGATATTATATTTTTTTTTTTTTTTTTTTTTTTTTTTATATTTATATTGATTCATTGATATATATTTATTTATATATTTATATATATATTGATTTATTGATATATATAATGTGTGTTTACGTATTGCATTTATCTTAGTTGAATATCGTCGTGACAAAAGAAAGAGGATAAGTAGTAACCCAAAATGTATTTAATTTAAACAGTACGCAGATATCTGAAGAGAAAACTCAGCACATTATCTCTGCAAGCGTGTTAAAACTCAAGAAAGAGAATTATCCATACTCTACAATTAAATATCTTGAAAAAGGGGAAAATACGTAGTAGATGAAACATAACCACACATGTTCAAATGAAGTTAAATATTAATCACTAATAAAAATTACGTAAGTGTTTTAGGGAAATGTTTCAATCATTCAGTAAGGCACGTGTTAGCTAATGAAATATTCTTTCGCTAGGAATCACCAGTAAATATTTCAAAAATTCGAGGTCTAAACATTTAACACAGTTCTTCTCAATATTTCAATTTTTGCAACCCAATTTTCAGTCATAATTTTCATCGCGCTGCACCCCCTACAATAGCAATGTATTGAATGCAAATATAATGTACATTTTTTTTTGTTTAACATTTATAAATCCCGTGCACCACGCAATATATAATAACGGGGGCATACAACACAGAAAGAAGAAAGGATTACAACACAAACATCCATGCCTTCTCCGGGAGTCGAACCCAGTCCCTACGGCACCGCAGTCAGCTTCACTGACCACTATACCGGATGGGCGGCTATAATGTACATTGATGGTAAAAATACAATCAGGGAAGTCTTAAGACTCTTTGAAGCCCAGGGCCCATATGCAAAAGTATGTCCTGCCAATCTTCAAATGTAGACAGTATACAACATGCATTGTCGAATACTTGTTCCAACGATAATTTGATACAATTAAATGTGCACGACGCACTTTATGATGCTCAAAACCCTAGACACAAACCTGATCAATTGATAGCCGCATTTCGACTAAATGAATTGGATGAATGTTTATAGTATTAGGCCTAGGCCTAGACAGGGACAACGGTCATCACACTATAATACAGTTCTACCACTTTTGCCATTTATCGTACAGTTTGAAATTCTCTGTTTTTCGGAGAATATAGTTACGGGAATAATATTTGACTTTATTATAAAGTTATCTGGATGAAGATCTTATTAAGATGGACTCTAGAACGAATTGAGGCCCGCACTGAGAGAGCGGCCCTGTGCCCGGGCACAGTTCTCCCAATCTTTAAGACGTCCCTGACTATAATACACAATACGACTTTAATTATAAACCACACTAACTATCAAAATAAATATTAAGTTTTGTATATGACAAGCCCAGGTGAGTCACTAGTAATTCCTAAACTTGTTATTAATTGAAAATTGATAAATTAATTATTAAATATTTTGTGCAGTACTTATACATTTATAAGTGTCGTTTATTATATCAGTGGGAATGTGTATTTAATTTTTTATTACATAAAAATATACTTTACTTTGTAGTTATTTTAAATTGTAACTTAATTTATCAAAATTATAATTATTTTAAAGCCTTTATTTTCGATTTCTCGCCATATGCTCGCGCCCCTAAGTGGAGTTTTCATGCCCTCCCAGGAGGACGTACCTCACAGTTTGGAAACGCTGTTTTAACAAGTAATCATAAATAAATTTGTTATGCTATAGGTTTTAATCATTTAATGCGAGATAATAATAAGACTGTTTCGAATAATTTTTTGTAATTGTGATTTAATTGAGTCACACACACACGCGAATATATGTACTACATTCACTGAAGAGCCATTACATTCAAACTATCTATTTAATATGAAGTATAAAATAGCCTTTCCTTTCCAAACCCCAAGACTTGGTTAGTTAAATGGCTCGACAAGTTGCTGATCTCTGGTACCAGGCGCTCACCAACTGGTCCTGAATTTCCGAAATATTGTGAGGTAGTAAGACGGCAGCACGAATTAGCTTTTTTTTCTGGTGCTACCCCAAAGGTTCGATTGGATTTGTTCAAGTGAATTCCATATACAAAACATAAAATATTTACCTTAGATCCTCGAAACCCTCACGACGATTTGGTTTTGTTGGAAAATGCTTTTATTTACCAACAGGAAAATACTCACTGGATATTCGTTCGCCGGATGTTCTGCTGCGAGGGTAATGAGTCTTCATTGTTATTTACATAATGCACAAATGTCAAGGGTTGCTTTATGGAGTTGAATAATTTTAATGTGATTCATGAAAATATAAACATTATCATAATACTATCACCACCATCTTGTTTCCGGCCAACTGTGCAATAACATGCCAAGTTTCCGTCGGAAATCTACGAATTTGTAGTCCTTTGCTTACGTGACTGACTAGAAAATGTAATTTGTCAGTCTAGGTCAAGGATGGCGAACTTTTTTGAGACGTGGGTCAAATTTTGTTCATATTTTTTTTTTAGTTCTAGCTCGTGGGTCTCTAATGACCCTTTGTATCAGAGTTAAGTTTAAAACTTTTTAACTGAGTATATTTAAAACTAAACATTTAAATTAATTGGTTAAGGTATCGAACACGTTCGGAGTACTTTTTAACAAAATAGCATACTAAAACATATAAATCTCTTTAACTCAATACAATAAATATTATATTAACTATAAAATTGAAATAAATTACCTAAACTTTACAAAATCAAATTATAAGTGAAATTTTACAATATTTTGTAAAATTTCAAAGCAGTTAGAGAAAAAAGTAATAAACATATATTAGTAAAAATATTAATAAACAAATTAATGCATTTATCTAGAAAATGTACTAAAATTTTAATTTTTTTTTAAATTTGAAAATTTTAGAACTAATTGAGTAAACAATACAAGGAAATGTTACAATTTTATGGTACATTATTTAAATAACAAATAATCAAAAAGTATTCATACAAAAAGAAAGTAAAGAAAAATAATTCGAGGTTTGACCGATTTAACAATATCATTTAGTAGGGCTAAATGTTCGGTGAAGTGTTGGTGGCACAATGGACCAATGAAGGTGTTTTTGAATTTTGGAACAAGGGAGTAACGGCAAATTGGCATACTATATTACATTCATGGACAAAAAAATTAGCGCACCAAGAAAGAGTCGTCAAAATGTAACGAAATTTTACACACGTACTGACTACTTTGATATAAGTGAATGATTAGAAAATCAAAGGAAAAGGATCATTTATTTCAGAGAAAAAGGGAAAAGAATGGAGGATTTAATACCCTGTTGAATCTCCTCTAGCATGAATGCACGATGCGATACGATCGGCCATTGAGACATACAAGTTCTGTATTGATGTCTTGAGACATTTCGTCCCATGTTTGCTGTAACTTTGTGTCTAGTTTGCTCAAACTTGTGGGATGCCAAACTCGCCAGCCCAAATCATACCAGATAGGCTCCATTGGAGACAAATCTGGGGATCGGGCAGGCCAAGGAAGGGTAGTAACAGTGAGGAGACAATCTTGTGACAAACTTTCAGCATAAGGTCGAGTCTTGTCTTGTTAAAAAAGGCTTCTGGGAGCCATTGCATGAGTGGCAACACATGTGGTTGCTGGATATCATGGACACACCACTGGGCTGTCATGGTGCCACGGATCAATACTAGGGGTGACCGTGTATTGTAGGCAATGTCACCCCATATCATCACAGCAGCTGTGGGAGTGGTGTGTCACTGTAAAGAAAAGACAGGATTGAGGCTTTCACTACGGGGTTTCCACACACGAACACGATTGTCATCACTGCTGAGATTGAATCCCGATTCGTCACTAAAGACGACCTGGTTCCATTCCGCTGCAGTCCAGTTCCCTCGTGCGTGGCACAACTCCAAACGGAGGCGTCGATGCGTGGGCGTCAAGGGCAGCACGCGTAATGGGCGCCGCGATCTCAAATGTCCTTCAGCCAGGCGCCTTCGTATGGATCGAGAAGACTCAAGGACCCCTAGTAAAGGTGATACCTGTGCCACGATGGCGGCCCATGAAGCAGTTGGCTGTACGCTTGCATTTCTTACGATGTGGCGGTCTTCTAGAGGACTGGTCTGTCGAGGGTGTCCTGAGCTTGGTCTTCGTGTAAATGACATCTCTCGGATCCACTGGTCCCAGCACCTTCTCCCAACACAATAAGAGTGGCCTAATTGACGAGCTACTCGCCTAGCTGACCACCTAGCTTCCATAATGTCGCTGATTTTCCCCCTCTCAAACTGCGACAGCAGATCACATTGTCTTCGAAAACGGCGTAAAGGCATGTCTACATCAGCGCTTCCTTTGTTAACGATTCAGCACACTCAAACAAGCTTTGGTTACCTGTTTTATACTCAACGAGAAAGAAGTTAAAGGCCCTCTACCTTCTATACGTAATGCGCAATCACACTGATTTTCTAAGTATTTGCATATCTCGTCGATATGTGCCTTCATGCCAAGTTTCGTTACAATACCGCAATTATTTCTTGGTGAGCTAATTTTTTTCCTATGAGTGTATATTGTGAAGTATTATTTATTAGTATATATATGTATATATACTAGTAACTTGTATATATATATAATATATATACAAGTGCCCCCTTCCCTTGCATATATTACCTGACAGAGATAGTTTTATATAAATATATCTGCTTTTTTTGATAAAATGGCAAAGTGTAGCTCTGTTAAAGTTGCATGCAGTCATATGCCATATTCTATCAAACTATTTGGAAGAGTCAAAATTGAAGAAATTTTACTGGGATTAATAACTTTTTTTAGAAATGTTTAAGATTTTTTTATAATTGAAGGGAAAATATTTACTGTTGCAAATTTTCTCCAGACTTATCTTAACGATATTATTTTTGGCGAGATATATATTTGTTATAAATAAGGAATTAATAATTGGGGTAAATTATTATTTAAGCGATTTAAAATTAAAAATTAAAAAAATGGATAGTTATAAGACATTAAAGCTAGGATCTTCTTTAACAAACATGGTTACTGCCGTGAATCCCAACAATTTATTTACTGAAAGATATGAGCATATTTTTATTAATAAAATGAACAAAAATAATTCTATTTGCATTCGCAAACGATATCCGAAAGAAAACTAAAGCGAATTTAATGCAATAAAAAAAACGTCAGCTTCTCTCCTAAGCGAAAACGGTGTACGGAAGTAGAGTAATGCTTTGTAGACACAATAAATACGTCAGATTTCTAAATGAAGACGGTGTCTGTAGACAAAATAAAGTTATGTGTCAGCATCCTAAGCAAGGACATTTTTCCTAAGACAGGGTAAGATGTGTGTCAGTACCCGTAATGGATGATGGTGTCCAAAGACAGGGCAAAGGTATGCGGATACAATATAAACGTGAGTTTCCCAAGCGAGAACAGTTTTCCTAGACAGGGTAATGCTATGAGACAGCCTCCTAAATGAAGGCGCTTTCCAAAGACAAGATAATGCTGTTAGTCAGTATGTGTAAATGAGGACAGTCTTCAAAGACAGGGTAAAGCTGTGAGTCAGCATCCTAAATAAGGACGGTTTTTAAAGACAGGGTAAAACTATGAGTCAGCGTCCTAAATGAGGAAGGTCTCTAAAGACAGAGTAAAGCTATGAGTCAACATCCTAAATGAGGATGGTCTCCAAAGACGGGGTAAAGGTAAATGGATACAATAAAAGCGTGAGCTTCCTAAGCGACGACGGTTTACTAAGAAAAAAATAAAGCTATATTAATAAAAAATTCAGATTCTCTCTCTACCTATTTTACTCAGAAAGGCTTTAATGATATAATCGATTCGCTATTGTACAGTATTACTGAGTTTGAACATGTTTTTAGTTATTTTCAGATAGTTTTAAATGAAAAAAAAGTCTTTGATGTATCTCAGTAGTGTTATATTTTATTATTTCATCAACATATTTTATATAAAAGTAATTCAGCTATTGAAGGCTGTATATACAAATAACTTTATCTAATTAAAAGGAACAAAATATTTAAGTCCGCACAGTCAGAAGTAATTTCAATTCTTCAAGCTTTTAGGTTCTCCGGCACTATACTCGAAATAGTAATATAATAAAATCTAGTCTTCGCTCTTTTGGTCAATTTCATTTTTTAAGGTATTGATTTTTTTTCGTACCTTAGTTAAGATTTTTTTATTTCACCCAATGGGAAATGTGATAAATCTGGTAAAGACTAAACAACTTTTTCTTAAAAAAGTAATAAATTGCGTTTTCGAATTTTGTGTGGTGAATTTCACCTCTGTCAGGCAAAATTCATTTTTAATGGTAGTAAATAGCTAATTTCTACAGTTTTAGTTTTAATAATGATTTCCTAATTTTTCTTCACTTCCAATAATGAAATCGCTTTTTTAGTATTTAATCCTTCTTTCATTCTCACTTGATTTATTTATTTTTTTTTAATTTTTCACTGCTTTCGCTTATTATAATTTCTTTTTCTGCAATCATTTTGAAATTCTTCACATTCAATTTCACTTTTTCTGCGCCGTTTTACTTAGAAAATAAGGGAATTTCTTTTTATTCCACGTTTTAATTGGTTGTAATTCTACAGTTCTCAGTTGTTTCATCAAGTTTTAGTAATATTTTTTATTCTTCATATTTCACGAGGTGCGAGGCGACCATCTTGAATAATATCTACATTCCGTCATGTAGCTTATTTGGCGTGATTTGAATCATGCCAAACAGGCCTAAGACTTAAGTCTTAGACCACGCCTAAGACATAGCAAAATGCAAATAAACAAGCGTAGATTTAGAAGAATTAAATATTGCACTTAAAAAAAATGTGTACACTTGAAAAAAAACAACAG
>BMAO01015862.1:0-23924 GCA_019973975.1 Trichonephila clavata
TTTTTTAAAAAAAAAATAACATTCAGAAATGTTGTATTTAATTTTTTGAGTATAAAAAAAATAATGCCTGCTGTGGAAAAGACAGAGAATGAGATGTGATGTATGTTTTGAAAGAATGTTTTCGTACATGTAGAGTATTTTTGAAAATTTAAATATCACCAAAGCTGATCATATGATTGTAAATGAGTCTTATTTTAGAATGTGAGCTGTGGGGTATCAAAATAAAACATTTTACTTTTAAATAGCCAAGGAGTTTATACTCAATATCCTCTTCAAAAAAATTGCTTACAACTTTTATTCAAATTGTAAAGAAACTGAAATATAAATATCCGACTTACTCCAGTCAAAAATATCATATTATGTGAAAATACTGTTCCTCCACTTATTTAAGTACATTTATAAGCTATAGCCCAAAGCAATATTTTATTTTTATAAACGAGGCACAAAAATTCAGTTATAAAAAATATATTTTTCATTTTAGAAAATATAAACCGTACACGGATTGTAAGACCATTTCTAAAATACTGAGAGTTTTTTAGAGGAACAAAAACATATAATTTTGGGTAGTTCAATATTTTAATATAATACGCAAATTTATATATTATTAAGCAAATACGTTTGACAAGAAAAAAGTAATTTATTTAAATCTTGTATTGCATGAATAAAATATAAATCAAAAATCTTTCTGAAATAAACACAATTGAAGGGAAAATGTTTAATTTGCAATTGATAGCATATAAACGTTTCTGTTAGAGGTATCCCCGAAGTGACGCAATCCTATTCGGTAAAAAATAAAAACTTATTACTGGAATCATACAATTTCCTAATGAATGGGTGAATCCGAATATTTTTTTCATGTAAACTGTTTGGACGGAAGTGGCTAAATAGGAACATTTAATAATTTGCATAAATTAAATTAACCGTTATAGTTTATATAATTTCTTAAGATTACAAAAGGTGTATTTCGGAAGCACAAGTTTTAATAGGAGCACAGCTTACGAAAAGTAGAACAAATATATCTGAAGGACTATGGTTTGTTACCTTAAATATTGTGAAACACAACAAAGTATATTGGAAATCAATTCCCCAATTCGTGTTAATAAAAATGTATGAAGAAACTGCAAGACTTATTTTTGTATTTGTAATTATTATAATTTTCATTCCTGTGTTTTAGCTTCTCAGTATTGCTTCTACTTAAAAATTTATTGTATATTCATCAAATATTTCAGCATAATTTTTGCTCTTAACATACAGTTTTAACCGAAATGCATTAAAATGCTTAAGATTCTTATGTTAAAATTTTAATTTAATATTTTATTCGAAGAATTGTTAGTACTTATGGTAAATAATTTTTAACTGAGTATGTGCACGATACATAAATATTTTTTTCTGAAATTTCAAATACAATTTCTAATATAAAATTCCTAGTTTTGTATGAAAATCTGGATATTTTCTGAATGTTAATTATAATAGATATCCAGATTTTAATTACTTGTTCTTCAGTTAGCTTTAAAAAATAAATATTTAGAAATTTTGCATGAACAAATATGTTTTAAAAAAATTTAAAATTGATCTTTATATTTATTTACTAGCTGTTACCCGCCGCTTCGCTGGGTATTTCATGATGTTTTATAAATTTTTACTGCTTATATATATGTGTATAAATTATTGATATCTAAGTCCTAGCATTAAGAATTCGATTGTATTGAAAAATATACTTATACCTTTAATTGTCGCAAAAAAAAAGGGTAGAACTCATCTAATTTGTATTTTCTAAAAATCTCTAAAATTGAAGTATAGAATGATATTTGCTCTTTCGTAACCCAAAAACCAAGTGGATTTCCGCAAAACCAATTTTCCGTGGATCCCTACTCCGTAAATTGAACATGCAAGCCAAATTCAAGTCTAAATCTAACAGAAAAAAGAAGTTTTACTATCAATATCCCCGTAATCGCGTTGAGAGCCGTTTTCCAAAATAACCGCTCTTAGCGGATTTCAATTCAACAAAAGAAAAATGCAAACAAAATTTCATTATTATAGTTCTTGTAGCTCGAAAAAAGTAATTTTTTTGTCAATACGTCCCAGTAACCCCCTGCAACCCCCCCTAAGAACTTGATTTGCTTAAAATACATTCTTAGTGGATCCTATTCAACAAAAGAAACATGCTTAACAAATTCCAAGTATATGGGTCTAACAATTAAAAACATTAATTTTTTCTGTAACTCCTCTTGACCCTCGCAAACATCCTTAGGGGTCAATTTTCGTTTCACTCTTTGTTAGAGGAACTCTATTCCATGAAAGGAACATGTCTACCAATTTTCAAGCAGGATGATCAAATAGTTTAAAAATGGAAGTATTTATCGATTACGCCTCTTAAACTCCCGAAATTAAACTTGGTAGTTGATATTCGCAAAACCCATTTTGTAGCGGTTCTCTACTTTACGAAAGGAATCTGCTTATCAAATTTCAAGACTGTACGTCTAACAGTTTAAAAATGGGGATAATTGTCTATAACGCCACTTGAGCCCCCACAACGCCACTTCTGGGTCTGTTTTCAAAAAACCCATTTTGTAGGGGAATTGCACTCTATGAAAGGAATCTGCTTAGCAAAATTTGAAGACTGTGCGTCCAATTAATTAAAAATGCAAAAAAATTATCAATAACGCTCCTTGAACACCCGCAACGCCACCTAGGGGTCGATTTTCACAAAACATATTTTGTAGTGTATTTCTATCCTATGAGAGGAATCTGCTTACCAAATTTCAAGACTGTGAGTCTAATGGTTTAAAAATAGAAATAATTATTTATATCTACCCTTAACCCCCTGCAACCCCCCTTGGAGGTCAATTTTCTCCAAACCCGTTTTGTAGCGGATATTTACACCATGAAAGAAACATTTCTACCAATTTTCAAGCAGCTAGGTCAAGTAGTTTAAAAACGAAAATATTTATCTATTACGCCACTTATACCCCACAACGCCACTTAGAAGTCTGTTTTCACAAAACCTTCTTATAGCTGATCTCTACTCTATGAAAGAAATATCTTTATCAAATATAAAGACTGTGCGTCTAATAGTTTAAAAATGGAAATAATTATCTGTAACGCCCCTTAAGTCCCGCAACGCCACTTGGGGCAATTTTCGCGAAACCCATTTTGTAGCGTATCTGTACCCTATGAGAGGAATCTGCTTACTAAGTTTCAAGACTGTACGTCTAATAACTTAAAAATCGGAATTTATAACGCCCTTAAACCCCCACCCCCGCAACACCCCTTGGGGGTCAATTTCCCCCAAACCTGTTTTGTAGCGGATATTTACTCCATGAAAGAAACATTCCTACCAATTTTCAAGCAGGTAGGTCAAGTAGTTTAAAAAACGAAAATATTTATCTATTACGCCACTTATACCCCACAACGCCACTTAGAGGACTGTTTTCACAAAACTTTCTTATAGCTGATCTCTACTCTATGAAAGAAATCTATTTATCAAATATAAAGACTGCGTCTAATAGTTTAAAAATGGAAATAATTATCTGTAACGCCCCTTAAGTCCCGCAACGCCACTTGGGGGGCAATTTCCACGAAACCCATTTTGTAGCGTATCTCTACCCTATGAATAGGAATCTGCTTACTAAGTTTCAAGACTGTACGTCTAGTAACTTAAAAATCGGAATTTATAACGCCCCTTAAACCCTCCGCCCCCGCAACACCCCTTGTGGGTCAATTTTCCCAAAACCCAGTTTGTAGCGGATATTTACTCCAGGAAAGAAACTTACCTACCAATTTTCAAGCAGGTAGGTGAAGTAGTTTTAAAACGGATATATTTATCTTTTACGCCCCTTAATCCCCTACAACGCCACTTAGAAGTCTGTATTCACAAAACCTGTTTTGTAACTGATCATTATTCTACGAAAGGAATCTATTTATCAAATTTAAAAACAGTGCGTCAAATAGTTTAAAAATTGAAATAATTATCTATAACGCGCCCTAAGCCCCTGCAACGCCACTTGGAGGTCAATTTTTACCAAACTCATTTTGTAGCGGATCTCTACTCTCTGAAAGGAATATGCTTACCCAATTTCAAGATTGTACATCAAGTAGTTTAAACATGGAAGCAATTATTTATAACTCCCCTTAACCCCCTTAACGCCCCTTGCGTTTCGAATTTTGGAAAATCCGTTCTTAGCTGACGTCTACTGTATGAAAGGAACATGTCTACCAAATTTCAAGTCTGTAGGCTGAATAGTTCCGGAGATATCGTGATTAGTCAGTCAGTCAGTCAGTCAGTCAGTCAGTCAGTCAGTCAGTCAGTGAGTGAGTCGCTTTTCTCCTTTATATATATAGATATGCGTAAATGTCAACTGTAAATGCATCCGAATATTTTTAATTACTATTTAATCAAATATTCAAGGTTAAAAAAACGAATTGGTATAAAAAACCCCTCATTCATGTTTTCTCTGAAGTAAACTGAAACTCAAGCATTTTTTTTAAATTCAAATATAATTTGGTGTATTGTAACAATACGCGCCCTGAACATCTGGCTTTAAAATTTATAAAAAAATAATGGATCTGAATTAGTTTTTCCATTATTATTTTTATGAAAGCTTAAGAATTTTTTACAAATAATTTGATGCAAAAGTTTAGAAACTATTCATTTTTAGTAGTTGGAAAGTTTAAAAGGTTTTAAATTTTGAAGTGTTCGGTTTCTTATTAACTTTTTTGACACCTTATAATGAAATAATCATGGTTTAAGGTATGTGACTACCCTAAAATCGTGTGTTTGGTGAAATTTTTCGAAATTTTTTTTATGTTTTTATATTATAGCCCATATATTTAAGATTCCAAAAATACTTTATTTTAGTTCCTACGATATTTAGAAGCAAAGTTATAGCTTAATTAGTAAACCGGAAATGGAATTTTCGAAACCGGAAATGGGTATTTAAAGAGACATAAAATGTAAACAAATAGTTTGAACTCCTTTTTCGTGACTTTTAAGCAAGATAAACATTCATTACTTATTGTAAATACAGATCAAGGTATCCATTACTTATTTAATAATATTTTTTTTCCCATCTGGCAACTGTTTTTTTTAATTCAAGCTTGTTTTATTGAATGGCAATACTATTATCGTCTATACTTTGTTTACATTGCTCATTCGAAAGCGTTCTTTATTACTAGTTATTTTTGATATTTTTACAATTTATTCATTTATTTTATTTAATTTTAACGTTTTATTTCATTGTGAATAATTTCAAAATGCCGAAAACTAGATCAAAAGTGACTAGAAAGAGAAGGTTTTATGGAAACAGATTTACCAAGTCAGCACCAAACAGTAACAAGGCGTCGTCTGGAAGTGAAGCAAAATTGAGCACTAATGACAGTTTTGATGTGCCTGAACCTATATTTCATGGTTCTACAGGTAATCGAATTATTGATTTCCAAGCTTTATTGAGAATTATTTCAATCCTGTGTTGTCCGGAATGCTATGCAACTGGATTGAAACTAACAGAAGATTCCAGGGAAGGACTTTGCTCTAACTTGTGTGTGTCTTGCAGTTGTGGATTCATGACTGGCTTTACTTCTACCCGTACAGAAAATAAAAAATTCACTCTCAATACTTTATTGATATTTGGATTGAGATTGATTGGCAAGGGAATTCACAGCTGGTAAGAAGTTGCTATGTACTTTAAATTTGCCCTGCATTTCTAAAAACACCTTCAGAGCTCATGAACTCAAACTGCTGGAAGCAGTACAGTTTTGTTCTGAAGAAAATATGAAAGCTGCATCAACAGAAGTGCGAAATTTTAAAAAAAGTACAAATTGTGGTGTTTCAATAGATGGCACATGGCAGCGGAGAGGCCATATGTCGCTTAATGGTTGCGTCTCAGCTATTTCCATTGATACTGGGAAAATTTTAGATTTGGAAGTAATGACTCAGTATTGAAAAATGTGTGAAATGAAAGTGAAATCTGCGCATGAATGCTCAAACTATAAAGGATCCTCAGGAAATATGGAAGCTGTTGGAGCTTTCAGAATTTTTGAAAGATCATTGATAAAACGAGACTTGCAGTACACCGAGTACTATGGTGATGGGGATTCCAAGGGCTTTTTACAAGTAAAGAATATATATGGGGAAAACAGTGTCTCAAAACTCGAATGTATAGGTCATATACAAAAAAGAGTAGGCTCACGTCTAAGGAAACTAAAAAAGAACACCAAAGGACTTGGTGGAAAGGGCAAACTAACTGATAAGTTTATCGATAAACTGCAGAACTATTACGGGATTGCCATCCGTAGCAATGTTGGATGTCTCGAAAAAATGCAATCTGCTGTAATAGCTGTTTTCTTTCACTGCTGCTCTAGCAATCAAAATCCCATGCATGGGCAATGTCCTACAGGGAAAGACAGCTGGTGCAAGTATAAACGAGCATTATGCGATGAAAAAGTACACATAGACAAAACAACAGGCCTTTCAAATTCAGTTATTAAAGTGATAAAGCCCACTTTTACTTAGCACTCTGTGATAAAGATTTGTTAAAAAAATGCCTCCATGGCATGACCCAAAATAATAATGAAAGTTTTAATAATGTATTATGGTCTATTTTACCAAAAGAAATTTTTGTTCACAAGAAAACTTTGTTTTTGGGTTCACACATTGCTGTCCTATTATATAATTCAGGTTATTTAGGACTGTTGCATGTATTTAATTATTTAGGTATGGTAATTGATCCAATGATACTTAAAAACTACATGGGAATCGACACAGAACGTATTCAAAAATCAAAACGCCAGCCATTACCCTCAACAAAACTCTCCAGAAAACAGCAAAAAGCCAAAAAAAGTCAAAATTAGCTAAAAATGAAGCTAAAGAAGGCTTAACCTATAAATATGGAGAGTTTTGAAAATGTTTTGTAAGTAGAAAAGTATTTATTTTGTGTTAAAAAAATGTTTAATGTGTTTTACGAGAAACTTTTTCAATATTTTTCTTCACGATAAAGTTCACTATACAAAATATTTTTAAGATAGTAAATTGAAATTTTTAGAACATGTTTTGTGTAGTTCTATCTGTGTTATGAATCAAAATCTAATGTCTGTATATATATATATAAATATTTAATTGCTTTTTTATGAAAAAAAGCATTAATTTTTTTAAAAAATGAGTTTTTGCATACAATTTGGTGTATTTAAAAAACTTTTTCAAGTATTACAAATCTTTTGATACCTAACACAGATAAAGATGTTATTTATGTGCTGTATAAATATTATATGAATAAACTTATTAGAATTTTGTGTAAAAGATTTGTCGTAACTGCAATTTTTCACCAAAATTTCGCTAAAAACGACAATTGTTATAGTGTATAAAATTCTCAGGAAAACAGCAAAAGGTTAAAAAAAATTCCAAATAAGTTTTGCATGAAATTTAAAAGAGCTTGAGCTATAAATATGGCGAGTTTAAAAAATGTACAATCAGTAGAAAATTTTTCACATAGCATTAAAATCTTTAAATGCATTTTCTGAGAAACTATGTTTTTCAATTTTTTTCTTCACGGTACGGTTGACTACAAGATTTCTTTTTAAGATATTGACTTGAAATTTTCAGGGAATCTTTAATTTAGTTTGATTTGTAGTCTAGTCTATAATCTAATACCTGTGTATATATTTATTTATTTTATTGCACTTTTTGTGAGAAAATAACATTAGTTTTTTGTAAAAAAATGAGTTTTTGCATAAAAATTGACATATTTTGAAAACTTTACAGAAGTATTATAAATTTCATAGTTATAATCACAGAAAATGATGTTATTTATGTACTGTATAAATATTATTAGAATATATGTATCAGAATTTTCAACACAATCCTTACCGTAATTGCAATTTTTCACTAAAATTTCACTCAAAATTCCCTATATTTCCAAAAATATTTATAACTTTGTAAAAACTGTGTTTGAATTCTTACTTTTATGTCCCATTACAAATAAAAATATGTTTACATAAGTGAAATTTTACATATTTCAAAAAAAGTGCTCCGAAGGTAGTCACATACCTTAAAAACTGAAAACATGGGTTAAGAGAAGAAAAATGAAGCAATTAAATATAGTTCTAGATATTATATAGAGATTTATGTAGTTTAAAAACTTAATTTTCCGTTTCATCATTTTAAGATGAAGAAAATAATACAAGTTAATCAAGCAAAGAGAATATACTTAAAAAGTTATTTGTCCAACTATATAAAATAGCAGATTACAGTCCCAACTTATTAAAACTTCAAATTAATATAAAATCAAAAGTGAGTTATATAATATTTTATTTCTACGTTGAAACATTTTTCAAAACTTGAAAAAAAAAAGTTAAATTGCTAAAAGTACAAAAAGAATTTATTTAATTCAAACGCAATAATATCTCAAATGAAGCTAAATTACAAACACTAACTTATAGTTCGTTCACTAAGGGGTCTAAAGAAATTCTTCCCAACTTTTTTACGATTGCTTCAGGGTCAAAACGCAGGGTTCCCCGAGAGCAATAAAACTTCCTCTCAGTGACCATTGTGTCGTCCCAACCCTCCCTAATTATCTTTCATGGTGTTAAACCATATAAAAGAGGGGAAAAGATTTCAGAAAAACACGGCCTACCCGCTTTTGAAGCACTCTCTTGAAGTCAGAAAAAGACGTGTGGTGCGTTTTCGAAGCATCTCTAGACGTGCGGAAAAAGACGTTCAAACCGCTAAGAGGATTAACAAGCTAATTAAGGCGCGTTTATGTTCGAGTGTCGGTGTCGTAAAATAGCCCCCTCCCCCCATGTGAATCATGAGATGAGTGAGAAGTTTCTAAGGATTGGTCCTAAGATTCCTTCCCTTTTCCTGGTCTAGGAGGATCCAATTATCTTATTGTAGAACTACACTTTCCTCTCTTTCATAGCAATCCTCCAAATAAAATATCAGAAAAGTTAATTTGAATAGAAACATGATAGAAAAATCAAAAGTATGAAAAAGCATTCACTTTGAAATAAATGTAAATAGTGAAAGAGAAAAAAAAGAACGACAAATTAAATTTACATTCAACCATTATTTTGATTAATTTTTTTTTAATAGAAAGGACTGAGAATTATTGGAGTAATCCAATATCATCCATTTTCAGTTTTCATGTCCTTAATTTAAAGTTACTGAGTTACACACAGCAAAGATTTTGCCACTTTCTTCTAGTAAACTAAGGTAGTGATTTTCCCTTTTGTGAGCATAATTTGTCCAGGCACAGAATGTTCAATAATACATTAAATTTGAAATAGTATATGGCTGTGGAAATTATCTAAAATCTGAACTTTAAAATAACTTCAGCAATAAGTTTTAAAATTCTAATTAATCCTGAATTGTACCCAATTTATTAAAATGCTTTTAAAATTTCAGAAATATAATCCCTGAGTTAGAGTTGGAAAGACAGTAGTGTTTTAAAAAAGAAATTTAAAAACTGCATTCACATATTTGTTTAAATAAAATAAAAGAAACTGAATACACAAAGAAATATAACATTTCAGTCAACACTGAAATTCTAAAAATCACAGCTTCCTGTTGTGAATGTGTGGTGGTGTGGAATTTAGGAGAATGAAATGTTATCTGATTAAATCCTCCACATAAAAAGTATACAAAGAATAGCATGTCAAGTTATTGAGATTTTATACATATATTGATAGAAATTTTATACATATGAAACAATTTTTAAAAAATTATTCAACACACACACAACAGTAAATTATAACATCAAATACTTCATCACTAAATTTTATATATATTGAAATAAAAAATAGTTAAGGGAATAGTGAGCAAATATTATTCCTTCCTATCAAAAATGCCATTTCAAAATGAATAGCTGCTTCAATATAAAGATTTTGAAGTTCAAAATGTAATATATATATATAGATTTTTTTACAAATAAATTATTTTTAGTTACTGTGGTGTGGAGGTAGTATGTTGGTCAAGAAATATTTATACCCAAATAACAATTTTTGTTTTATTTTTTAATAATGATATGTTTTTAATACTTATATAAAGAACAAATTAAAATTCAGTATTCTTTTTTAAAAAAATAATAAATCTGCAACCCTTCTAAATTATTTTGAAGTACCTTCATAATATAAAAAGTATGAATATTTTTCAGAGCATCTTTTTCTATTATGATCTTATTTAAGTCCGGGCAGTTTGTTACAAAAGCTGCTGTATTGTTCATGGTGCTAAATACTAGCTAAGTTGCAGTCTTAGTGCCAGGAAGAAAAAATGGGGAACTGACAGCTTTAAACATTTGAACAATTATAACTTCAGGTTCTTATTAAAATATGCAGTTATATTTCCATCTACCTCTGAAATTGGCACATCTTATTGGACTAAGTGAAGGCATTTCTGGACAGTGTAGCATTGATAATTAAAAAAATATATATGCTATAAATTTGGGACTAAAACCGAGTAGTGAAAAATTGAAGCAAGCACTGAACATTCGGAACAGTAACGGGAAATTTGGGATAATGTACAATCAAGTTCAAAGGAAATTATTAAAGGAATTAAACACAATAAAGAAAAAATGTATTAATCCTTCTTTTTAACAACCCCTAAATTAAAAAAAAAAAAAAGGAGGAAGAAAAACTTATACATTTTTCTTCATTGAAGTAAAATTTTCAGGAAAAATCAATCTCATTTTTTAAAACAAATATTTAATTTGTATATCTCAATACATCAAATTCAAATTTTTATTTCAAGAAATTATAATTCAATGAAAGAAAACAGCCACTGTCATGTAATAATAATAATATATTCTTATTATTAGAAATCTTATTTTTTTAAAAAAAGAATTCTGTAAGAAAATTTTTTTTTTTTCAAAACCTATATCAAAACCTTGTTTTTACTGGAATATGTGTTCCAAGCAAAATATACATTAAGGTATTTTGAAAATTTATCATTATTTTCCTGCCATTAATAATTAATTTTGAAGTACTGAAAACTTATTTTAAAATGATCTCTACTCAATATAGCTAAAAAAAAAATAATAATAATAATACTGTTTCATGAAATTTACTTAAAAAAATTTTTTTTAAAAAGTACATCAATACTATTGATAATTGAAATGATTATAATACTATGTTTTTTAATAATTTTTTAAAAATTTTTTCAGTTTTATACTACAGAATTTTACGTTTAATCACACGTTTTAAGCATAGCTGAAATATGAATCTTATTGTGAACAATGGTTATAATGAATTTTCAGCAAAGTAAGAAAAGACCTGAAAAATAAATTATACCCTTTATATATTAGCTAAATCACAATATAAACATAATTTTGGACTGTTTTTTAACTGAAAAATTATATGAAATTCAAGTCAGTTTTTGTTTAGCATAAGCTGAAAATAATTTTAATTCTAAACAGTATTTAAAAGGCAATGGATCTAATTCCTACCATTTTATAACAGTCAATATGATATAGATAAATATAAAACACAATTTTCTTTCTTTATGAATAATATATATATATAATTACTATATTATATATATATATCAATATTTTTTCTAGTTATGTTTCTTAGAATCTGTTTTCTATCATTTAGCTCTGTGGGTAGTATAATTTTGTCTTATTATTTTTTTTTTCATTTTATTATACTATATATATATATATATATATAAGAATATTGCTCTAAATGAAAATATGATTTAATTTCAGCTACAAAAGTTAAAAGGATTTTGTAACAATAATCCTCAAGTGTCTGTTTAGAAAAAATTTGCTAAACCTGATTCAAATGTTATAAGGATTAATAAAAATTTACTAAAAATTACAAATAATCAAAAATATATCAATAAACTAAAATATTTTACTCTTCTATTTTAAGTCTACAATATAGTTACAGTTCTACATTTGTTTTTCCAGTTTCACTTAATATTTTTAAAAATTTAATCTTAATTCTTATTTTATAAACATACCATATTTCTAATGAACTTGTATACAACAAATAAACAATGAAAACATATTTATATCTTAAAATTCAAACAAAAATTGAAAAAATTGTTCAGTAGTAAAGTTATAAACAATAAACGCACAATATTTATAATAGATGCACACATACTGAAACACACACTCAACACAGCATATCCAAAAAATACAATACATTGGATTTTTTTTCTAATTATGTTGAAAGTAGCCAATAATTCATAGAGAGCCAAATATAGCAACCCCAAAACAGAGGAATTTGAATTCCAAGGCTGTAAAAAGTAGGAATAGGTGCTGCCAACGAAATTGCGCATTACACGTCCGGCCTTGTTTGTTCCTTTTATCTATCAGACTTCTTTTGAAGAGGATAGAGACAAGTCTGATAGATAAAAGGAACAAACAAGAGCGGACGTGTAATGCGCAATTTCGTTGGCAGCACCTATTCCTATAATCTACAAACAAGGATGGGTTACTTTGATATTTTTGGCCTCTTTTTGAAAATCGCCAAGTTCATCGTTGGCTTAATTAAACCTACTAAAATCATTCTTGCTATAGCGCTCGTGCTGAAAGGTTCGTAAATAAAATTTTAGCGGAGAGATTTATTGATTACTTATTTTATAACTTTGAATTATAATGTTTAATTGTTATGTTTTTTTGCAGTTTTAATATTGTATTAATTTTCTGTTAAGTTTTCCATCATTTTAACATATTTGCTGATTTATGGAATTTCTAATTTATGTGAACAACTAAAACTTTGATTCATAATTTTGAATTATTATTATTTTACTCTTTTTATATTGTATTTTTTTTTATTTTGCGCTTTGATTTGATGTAATTAACATTTTCCGTTCGTCGACTTTCTAGCTTCTGCCGTGTGAAAGCTCGATTCTCCGATCACGTGAATGTAAAAATTTCATGCTTTGATTATTTATAATGTTTTAATAATACGTTTTAAAATTTCCAGGTATTTACCATTGTAGTAGATTCATTATTTTTTTAGTTCCTGCTGGGTGATTGCCCACTTGGCGGATCTCGTGAGTGTAAAACTTTTTCTTGTCGTTAAATCGAAAGTTCTATTGATTGTTATGAAAAATTAGCGTAAATATATGAGGTAAATTGTTTGGCTAAAATTTTAAATGATTGTGAGAATAATAATAGAAAATACAAATTTTCTGGAGGTGTTCTTGAAAAAGAAGGGTGCCCTGCTAGGATCCAACTAAAGGTAATAACACTATTCTTAATAAGAAAATACATTTATTTAATTAAAGTAAGAAAAAAATCATTATTGGAATGTATTATCTATTGCAAAAATTTTTATATGAATCACATGTAAAGATGTACACAATATGTTTAGATTTAACTTTCCCTTAACCTTTTCCATATTATGAGTGAAATTGTAGATTTAGATATTTAACACATTTGCTAACATGTGAAGCTTCCTAGACATATAAAAGAAAAACTAGTTGTATAGAAATATCAAAAAGACTCTATATTCCAATTATTAATGGAATATATATATATATATCTTAGTAGAATCACTCTTTATAAAGACTATTAAGGGATCAGTGTAATATATTTTTCAAAGCATAATCAAGCATTTCACTGGTTTATAAAACTTGTATAGAGTTCATTAAAGCTAATCTTGAAATGGGTATTGAAAAATCTTCAGTATTAGAATATGTATTCAGTTAATAGAAGTTTAATTGCACTTGACTAATAAGGAATGCTTTACTCTGTTGCTCATGTTATTACTAATAAATTAAATACAGGAAATATGTATTGTGTTTCAACATTCTGAGAGAAAGGGTGCCCAGTTAAAAATTAATTGCATTACGCCTTCAATGCACTTGGAAGAAATGATTAAATGATCTTGTTTTCCAATTTTGAAATGCGAAGGGAAATTTCTCTAGTAGCTCATTTGGAAGGAATAAGTTCAATCAGATGTAAACAAATAATGGAAAATTTTAAAATTGCATCGACTGATTAAAAGCCTGCTTTCAATAAATATTTTGATGATAATTATTGTAATTCAGCCTACTAATAGTATAAGTCACATCATCTACTTCTGCATGCCAATACTGATAAAAATATATATTGTTAATCTATTCACAATACATGAATGTCCAATTATTTTAAAATGAAAATTTAACTGTCAAGCAGATAGTTTGTTGAAAATACAGCATGACACATATTTAGCACATTATAGAATTTTAAATGGTACTCTCCCCAGTTTATATCCTCACAACCTATTTCCATTTGAAAATGAATTGAAGATTCCTGACAGATATTTATGACCAGGCAACAAATTCTTGGTTTGTAAAATCGCAGACTAATGGAGATGTATTTTATGTTGTTAAAAAGATTAGGGTAGCATTTCAGAAAGAGGTTATGTGTGTGTGTGATCAATGCCATTACAGGTGTGTAAAATTATCATGTTCGACTTGGTATACATGTGAATGCTCAGATAATCATGCACCATGTAAACATATTAAGTTCATTCTTAAATTGTTTGAGAGATTCCATGTTGTTGAAAATGTTGAATATACTTCTTTCCATATCTCAGATAGAAAGTGTGGTGTGGGGTCTTCCACCAAAAAAATATGTAATGACATAAGAAAAACCAAGAGACTGAACTTCTACTTGTAGTATTAAATTGTTTATTGCAAGGTAAAATAGTTCAGGAATAATTGTCTCAACATGCAATTCAGTAAAAGAAAGGTAAAAAGTAATTACTTAAGAATTATTTACCTGATCCTCATGTACCTACCTCCCAATCAGCATTTAAACTAGCAGTAATTATTTAAGCCAACTATTGGGGATATAAAAATAAAAAGGAAAACTCTGGAATGTTCTTTTTTCAGTTGTCAAGAAAGAAAACATTCAAGCTCAGGCAAGTCAGCATTACTCAATTCAAAAACTATTTGCAAAAAAAACTTAACTGTATCTTTAACACCTGATATATGCTTGTAGTGGAGTTGTTTTATGTTTTCCAAGACATTTAGCTATGCTTCTATGGGGTAAGTAATTATCAAAAATGATCAAATTTTTGTCACAAACGGCTTTATGACAGTATATAATTTAAAAATCATGCAGGATAGAGATTCCGTTGCAGTTTAATGTTACCACACAATTTTTGGAAAGTGATGGGAATATGGTAATTTTTTATATCATTCATTCTTAATAAAATTTTAGGCAAAAAAATTGATTTATACTTTTAAAACATACGAATTTAGAAAATACGTATACTTTTTGCAGGTGTTTTAATATGAAATATATAGAATCAGGTGATGTTAATGCTTGCTATCAATACAAGCAAAAATATATACTAAAGTAAGTAATATGTTTTAACTTATGTGTAAATAATTCTTAATAATAAATTATTCATCATTTTGATAATATTTGTGCTGTTTGTTATACAGGAATAGACCTTGAAAATCTGCCTTGCCTATTTAGAAACAGGTATTTCATCCATATGTTACATTTCATGGGCAATGAGGAAAGTGGTAGTGAAAGTAATGATATAATGTGATTGCCTTTTTTTTATGGTATAGATGTACTAATAAGGATTTATTTATTTTTTTGTCCAGTAATGGACCAGTTTTTGATATACTATTTGTTTTATAAATAGTTTTGCAGGTTGCTTTATATGTGTTCTGTGTATCAACCAGATGAATGAAGTAAATATTCTTACATCTCTGAAAGTCTTGAATGACTTTTTGATCTTAAAGAGTGCTAGATGGAATTTTCAGCTGTGGTGACATATACATTATAATTGCATCACAGTTGTGAAAGACTTTCTAAAGCATTAAAGATTGTGTAATGTCATTAATTATAGTAAGTAATATTTATATGATGGGAAATGCAATATAAGTTAATATTTTATTTAGTTTTAAAAGCAATCAATTGTCTACTTTTTTTAAGACTGTCAACAATATTAGTTACACAACACTTTTTAATACAGTAGGTATAATCCAAAACCATTTGAAAAATACAATGGTTTGTGCAGTAAAGTAGCTTAAAGAGTGGTGCATTCCATCTTATGTCAAAGCGGTACAAGTAATAAATTTTTCTTAAATCGAAAAACCTTGTATAGTTGATTTTTCATAATTTTTACAAGTTCCATAAGTAAACAATCATTAGCTGCATAGTTATTTATATTAAAATTTTAACATTTACATGCAACATAAATACATTTAAGAAAAAAACGTTTAACAGTACATGTTTTGTAAAGAAAATTAGGAGAAACTGTATTTCTTTTTTTTAAAAAGGTATAAAGTATTCATTCAGTTTTGGAATCCTAGAAATATTATGTAAGTCAATTATTCTTTGCTACTTTCCATAATAAATGATTCTGTTGTAGCTAAGTTCATCAAAATCGTTTCCTTCAACCACATAAGTTATACTAGAATCCTAAGAGGGTTTTCAGATAAAAATATAACTTAGTTCTTGGTTTTGCTAGTTATTTTTATAATGCTTGATACTCAGCTTAACAAATATTATATTTTTTTAAATACTATTAATACTTCAATATTTTTGCGATTTATACTTTTGTATTACTATTTAAAAAATAATTTTCCAGATGTGCTAACTTTTGAAGACTTTCAGAAATATATAAAACCTGGAGCTAATTGATGAATTGAGCCTTCACATAGCAAATAGTGATCGATAGATTAAATCAGTCGCATTAAGGTGGACTTCTAAATGTACTGAAAAGGTCAGGGTACTTTAACTTAATGAAATCACATTATTTGGATATGAAACTTTTGTTGAGAACGTAAATTACTCATATAAATCCACCTTAAAATGTAAAAATGTCAGAAATGGTCTAGAAAATTTTTAAATTACGAAAAATACATATATCTTTGCTTCCAAAATGCTCGGACGCCATGTGTGGCAAGCTTTATTGTAATGACTGCAGATGGCGCTACGTGTATGCAATCTACGTACAAAACTTTTAAAACATTACTTTAGAAGAAAATTGAGCATAAACTGCTTAAATACACATTAAGAATACTTTATTTTATGAAAAAGAATATTTTGCTACATGAATAATGATTTTAATCACTTCAGAAACACTAATTCTGCTTTTTTTATTTGAAAGGGGGAGGGGTAAGAGAATTAAAGTAACCCTAGACTACGTCATGAGATCACGTCATTGTTGCGGAGGGGACCCTCTTCCTTGGAATGAAAGATGGAAGTTCTGACAATTTGTTACCAAGATGAAACGGTCAAGTGACCTTGAGATAAGGTTGAGGAGGGTGGGGGAAACACATTAACAGGATAGCTGTTTATTTCAGGGAGAGGCGATTGGAATCTTTTTTGGGACTGAAAAAAGGGGGTTATTGTGGGGTGTATACTTTCTTAGTGAGTGAAACATTTGTAGAATTGTCATTTCAACCAGACTGAAAGCTCTTAAAGCTAATTTCTGCAGGGAGTGGTCAATGGATGCTATGCACCGGGGGCCCTAAAATAATCAAGAATTAAAAAAATATACTCTTGCATATGAAAACTTAACAATACTCCTATTGATGTCAATATGGCGAGATGTAAAATTTATTATAAACATTATTATTATGGATATCTAAAATTCGACAATCTTCAAAATAATTCTTGATGTTACGAAAGTTTAGTTTTTGTTATTCGATTTGGGAAGCTCCCAAGAATCCCTACCTCAACTGGACTTTTTAGAAGGTATAATTTAGAAGTGGACTTATATTAATAAAGTAGCGAATTTTTATGAAGAAGCCTGGTTGTTATTTCAATAGTAACTCTAAAAATAACGTGAATGTTTCAAAAATCTTAATTCAGGCTCTGTAAAGAAAAATCCTAACTATATATACATAGAAAAAATATTACATAGAAGTATTTTCAATGAAAAGAGAATGTTTTGAAAATGTAATTTTTCTTCATGTTTTTGCTATAAAATTACATTTAAACAGTTTTAATGTAATGGAATATAATGGAAAATTTTAATCGAATTGTTAAGTAATTACTACTCTGTGCTAATGGATCACATAAGCAGAATAAAACAATCGTAAAACAGAGAATTATGCACAGATCTCAAAAATAAGTTATTTTTGTATTTGGAAAGGAAGTCTTTTCCGAAATTAAAGCAGCTACGTACAAATGGACTGCACTCTTAAAATTTCCCATTAGGAAAAAAATTCAATCAATATTAGATATGTAAATTTTGAAGATAAAAGATTAACTATAAATGAAAATTTTTACAGGGTTTATTAAAGTAATTTATGTGCCTGGAGCAGGATTAGCAAAAGAAAGAGAGAGATTAGTGTCGCTCTATAAAGCAACAAGAGGGCTATTGATCACAAACCTCGTAATGTTCAACCGCGGTCGAGTAACGAGAATGACACCTGAGCTGGCATCCCTCTTTCCTAACTACCACATAATTGGGAGGGGAATGGCCTCATCTACACGGAGGGTCTTTAGTGGCAACAGGATTTGAGCCCATGACACCCCAGACATGAACTCGTGACCATAACCACTAAGCTACTGCGCCCACCAGGAATAGCAAAAATTCTATTGAAAAGGTTAAGGGAGTCTGATAACCAATCAGTTTTTAATATATTTGAAGTTTTCTGAGAGTTGACAATCTCAATATTCGACAGTTTAGAGAGAGTGATTAGTTTAGCAATCATTTTAAAGCATTTTTCCATTCTTAAAAGTTTAATTAAAAACTGGAATTAGGTACCGCCCCCTCCCTTATCTGCCTAATGGCGGACCAACTCCAATTGTACAAATTATGCAACTCTATCACAGCTCAAATTGTAAAACTGTAATTTCCTTGTATTATGTAGTTCATACGGTTTTTTTCTTCATAATTGGCTGTAAAATTTGTAACACATCGTCACGTTTAACTATTTTTGCACGTTCATGCAAAGCCTCCCTATCATAAATGTAAATTTGTCCAAACTGTGAGTTTGCTCCATTCTGTAAAAAGGATGTAGTTTCTTTTGTTAACTTCACCTTTTAAAAAAACCTTGAAATAAATTTATTACAGCATCATGAAAAACTTTTTTTTGTATATAAAGAGAGATATTTGGGAGAATAATCTGTTCGTTCAGTGAAATGGGTATTAACTCTTACTTTTACTACTAAAATCGTTTCTGTTCAGTTATGTTTCAAGGTTTTTAATTTTTAAAGAGCAATATTTGTGTGTTTTTACACATAGTTAAAAACCTTAGAAGCTTTTTTTTGCTTTCATTAATTTTTTCCTATTGAGAAATTGCCGGGCTCAAAACATCCTTGTGTTACTAAAAGACAATATTTGGAAGAGGTGGAATACTACTGAAAATTATATGACTTAAAATCAGCCTTTTTTCAGCTGATACTACAATGAGACTTTATTGAGTTCAAGTATTCCGTATACAAGTATTGCAAATATAACTGAATTTATCTATGATATTACAAAATGTATTATAATACTATAGTAAAATAATTTCAAGTCATGTAATAAAAATCAAACTTTTTAAATTGCACCGACTTTAAACTGAGAAAAAATTAGATGTTATACGTACAAACCTGGGGGTTTCTAATTTCAGTTTGTATCATTATTATTTTTATAAGTGTTTCAAAACTTTTATGAAAGCATCATGTTAAGATTAGACTAAGTAATCTCTGTCATCGTTTATATAACAAATGCTATCAATTTTATGTGAAACATATTTTAAATATAAAAAAAAATATATCCTCATATAACATATTTAATTAAAGTAGTGTTTTGATACAGTGTACATAATTTGGATAATAATATTTTTTTTAATTAGATTTTAGAGGCATTATTAATTTTTGTTTTATGCCTTTAGAAACTGTGTTTTTCTTAGACTTTTCAATTTTGAGGATATATTTCTCCCAAGGATTTTTTCTGTTCAAGATAATATTGAAAATTTTTTGTAGAATTTTTATATATATATGTTCTTTAAAAGTTACTATGGATTTCGGTCTGAGAGCACTAGTTATTTTTTCTAAAAATCTTAAATTATTAGTTTTAAAAAATTTGATATATTTTCCATAGCTGTAAAAATAATTATTAAAATTAAACAAGGAATTTTTAGTAGGGAATATTAGTTTGAAATGTTCAATTCCATACTAACTTTTGTTCTCAATAATCTTAAGAAAAAGAAATCACTGAAAATAACTAAAAAACTTTAAAAATTGAGTATTTTACAAGAAAAATTTGTAATTTTTAAAATTAAGCCCGGTAAAAATTTTTTTATTTGAAGAATAAATTTAATAATATAATCTACAAAGAAAACATAAATTACTTTCAATATTACGGTCTTTAAAACGGGCACTGTGTAGGCTTAACATCACTACTCAAACTAGTAACATATTTAAAGCAATCCGTTATTTTTTCAAGAGCGTACCATGACCAACTATAGATATAAAGATCAAGGAGAAAAAAAAAAAACGGAATTTAAAAATTGCTACAAAACACACACACACACACACACACATATATATATATATACTAACCGTTACCCGCCCGCTTCGCTGGGTATTTCATGACGTTTTATAAATATATACTCTTTATATATATATATATACCTGTAACTTTCGACTCTTGATATAAAAAAAGAACAGGACTTTTCTAATTTTTATTTTCTAAAAATTTTAAAAATTGAAGTATAGAAGGATGTTTGTACCTTCGTACCCTATAACCAAGTGGATTTCCGCGTAACCAATTTTTGGTGGAACTCTACTCCATAAAGTAAGCATGCAAGACAAATTTTAAGTCTAAGTCTAATAGAGTAAAAACGAAGTTTTTATTATTAATTCCTACCGTAATTCCGTTGAGAAACGTTCTCCAATATAACGGTTCTTAGCGGATTTCAATGTAACAAATGGAAAATGCAAACCAAATTCCACTATTATAGACCTTGTATTTCGAAAAAAGGAAATTTTTTTGTGTCAATACACCCCAGTAACCCCATGCTCCCCCAGGAAGTGATTTCCTAAAATACATTCTTAGTAGATCCCTGTTCAACAAAAGAAACATGCTTAACCAATTTCAAGTGTGTGGGTCTAACAATTCAAAAACGGGATTTTTTCCCCATAATTCCCCGTGACCTCTCGCAACCCTCCTTGGGGTTTATTTTCGTTTTAATGTTTCGTTTTAATTGAACTCTGTTCCATGAAAGGAACATGCCCACCAATTTTCAAGCAGGTAGGTATAATAGTTTAAAAAACGGAAATACTTATATCCATTACGCCCCTTCAAAATGAAACTTGTGGTTTAATTTTCGCGAAATCCATTTTGTAGCGGTTCTCTACTCTGCGAAAGGAATCATTTACTAAATTTCAAGACTGTACGTCTAATAGTTTAAAAACCAATTTTCATATCTGTAGGTTGAATAGTTCCGGAGATATCGTGATTAGTCAGTCAGTCAGTGAGTCGCTTTTCTCCTTTATATATATAGATAGATATACAACCCAAATTTGCTGGTCTTAATTCAGTAACAGCTTTAGAAATCATAATAGGTATCCTTTTTAGTCCATTGACTTTTTTGGTTTCTTCCATTTTTATTACATATTTTTTTTATATACACTATATATATATATATATATTCATATATACACGTATATATATATATATATCGTCTCCCTCCACTACTTCTCTCTACAAAAATAAAACTTCGGAAATTATATTTTTCCTCAAGTCCCAACTGAAGATATACTAAATTTTTCTTCAAAAAATTTAAAATCCCTTCCCTCTTCTTAGCCCGATGGACTTTTTTTTTGATATCCAAGACAACAATCATAAACATGCTCGTGAATTCAATGAAGAACTTCCTCTATAAATCATAAGTCTTATTAAGATAATTTCATGAAAAAATTGATAGCAACATCAGATTTCAAAAGCGCACTACTGTTCTCCACACCGCTCCTTTGGGGAATTTAAGCATCGCAATCGTGTCACTAGAAAAGAAGATCAAAGCAGTAAAAATTCAAAATAAAAGAGCCGATCACAAAAATGCACCGATTTTATCTCCGCTTAATAATCGGCCACACTAAAAATAACATTATGAGAGTACAAACGCAGACTATATACAATAAATATTCTGAAAACGTTGCACGTAGGAAATAAAAAAAGGAATCTTAGCTTGAAAATTAATTCAATGAATATAATAATTTAATTGAAGGCTGTGAAATTTGTATCACATTTTCATGAGTATTGAAAACACTGGCGGAGCTGCTCCCTGTATCATCCTTGAGGGCACTCTCTAAAGGCCTTATCACACGTACACGTTTGGTGCAATTTTTGTTCCAATTCGTGCAATTTTTACTCCGTTGCCATAGCAATGGCTTTAGAACAACTTTTTGCCAGTGAACTGAGAAAGTTGCTCTAAATGAAAGTTGCTTGAAATTCCAGCCAATGGGGTTCTTCGGCGCCCTACGGCATAAACAAGATGGCGGTAACGGTGGTAGCTTCGCATGAAATATGGCGTAATATATTTTAATTATGTACAATATTTTAACGGCGTATAATATTTTAAACAGAATGATGCTCCATTTCTGTTTACCCCCATAAACAAAAGTGCGAGCGAAATAAAAGAAATAATATTGGATGTTTGTTTTCGAAGCAGAAAAATCAGCGAGTAATATTTCAATGTGGAGAAAGAACGTGGCTGATGTCAGAGCATGTCGTTTTGTTTACGGTAACCTTTCCCCCTCAGATTCGGCGAAAAGTTGGGCCAAAAAAATACACGTGTGATTTTAAGGCCACAACTGCGATTTTTTGCTTACACGTTTGGGTGCCCGCCCTCAAAGCTTGGGGCCCCGTATCATTGATACGCGGTAACTATGCCCCTGATTGGAAATAGCATTAATTTGTAAAACAAGAAATGGAATGCTGTTAAAAAAGGACTGACAAAAAAGTGCTCTAGTTAATATTTTCTAAGAAAAATGACATTTTCTTTTTAAAGATTCAAATCGAAACTTTATTTCCATAATAAGCATCCTTCTATGACAATTTCAAATACAATTTGTATCTAAGAGATATGAGCAGAAAGAAACTTATTAAAATTTCGCATATTTCTATCAAACATAGAGAATTAGATCGATACATAAATAAAGGTAACAAAGATAAATAAAACAAATATATATCCTAAAACTCGAAAAAAAAATACTTTTTCTAAATTTCAAATAAAGATCTACCAAATTCCTTCGTCGAAAAATTAAAACCCCCACCCATATTTCCTTTCCCTTCTTATTCTTATGGGCATTGTTTATGATACCTAAGACAATGTAGACGTATTTGTCAAGAGACAATTTGAATGTTTTTTTCCTAAAAATCCGGAGCCTTATAACGAGGATTTTATAGAAAAGTTGAAATGAATTACATGATTTCTAAACTACAATACCAATTTCCACAAAAAGGGATAAATGTCATCCGAAACTAGGAAACAGTAAAATTCTGCAATAGAATTACCTCAAAAATGTTGTACTCAAAGGCCTACCCTGAAATACAATAATTCATGTGACAAAATATCAAGTGCATTACACACAATTATTTTCCATATGAATGGGTGAGTGACAGTAGTGTTTACTGCCGCAAGAGCCAATTTTGGCTAAACTGCGCCTCCATATGAATGGAAAAACTCACATAATAATTATACCCAAATTAAGCAAATATATCCTATGTTTTCCGACAAATCTAGACCGATTAGCCTCATCATTTCTGCAGAAAAATGTATTTTTGAGTAGATTTCAGAACTATATATACTTAGAAGTGCAATGCACATTTTAATACTGATCCACTAGCACGGCTTTCAAAAAAAAAAAAAATGTCTCCACACCCGATTTTGTGCGGCAGTGATAGAACCTTATTCAAACGTGAAACTATTTTTGAAAACTCTTTACATTCTTTCCTCACCCCCCTCCCCGTTTGCTGACACGTTTTTCTCTCTCTTCGATCTGGTTCTTCAAAGAGCGCATGCGCTCTCATAC
>BMAO01015863.1:0-17455 GCA_019973975.1 Trichonephila clavata
TGCAAATTTTTAACAAGCATAGTTTACTTACATGTAAACTAAAGTTTAAAAAGGTATAAACATTTTTCTAAATGGTTTTTTTCCCCCAAAAAAAGTGCTCCGAACGTACTTTCAATGAATGAATTATAAATTCTTGTTTATCAGTGCAATGGAAGAAGGGTTGTAAAAATGTATTTTACAACACAGAGATAGAAATTGTTTTCAATCAAAGATATTTGTTATCGTATATTTTGCTGTGTATGACGTAATAGAGTAACAAATGGTTGTAAACTCTGGTTCGAGTATTTTCAGGAACGATGCTACTACTGGACTGCAAATTTTGCTTTATTTCGAGACGGTGCTATTCGCACGCTGTTCCTTAGCGTGTCATGAGTTCGATCCCAGTACCACTGAAGACCCGCCGTATAGGGGCGCAATGCACGTTAAGCCTGTCGAGAGCTCAAACGTCCTCCCTTTGGTGTGGTGTGGTAGTTAGGAGAGGGGTGCCAGCTCAGGTGTCGTCCGCGTCACTTGACCATGGTTCAAAATTACGCTGACCGTTGCCAAAAACCCTCGTGTTGCTGAAACAGTGCGACGTTAATATTCACTCACTCGCGCGCTGTTCCAAGAAGGAAGCTGCAACAACAACTGCTAGCGGAGGGTCACATCAAATCACTGGCGGAGGTGCTCGGTCGGTAGATAGCATTCGCGACCAAAAATAGATGCAATTACGGATTGAACATCCTTCTCCCGAGCAATTACATTCAATCGATAAACACAAATCAAAGAGTATATAAGACATAGTAAACAAATGGTACTTTCCATAAATCAAGAAAGGAATATTAAGTTCAGAAATTACGCATTAATTATACAAGGGCTGAATACACACTTTCCCAATGCTGCGTTTAATATTGTCCTTATTAGTATTCATTTCCACTAAGCCAACTTTTCCATCCGTAACAGGGAATAGCTTTAAAATTCGACCTAAGCTCCATTTATTTAATGGAAGGTTATCATCCTTTATTAGGTCCATTGGATTTAGTTTCACGTTATCTTTGCCATTTGTTTTGTTTTTGTAAATTGTTTAAATAGTCGCGAGGCCATTTGGTCCAAATATGTTGAATAATTTTTGTTAATTTTTGCCACCGAGAAAGTGTGTTTTCTGACTTGTCTAAAAAATTCGGTTCAGAAATGGAAGTGTGTGTGATGGGTCTTCCAATCAAAAAACGCCCTAGAGATAGCACCTCTAAGTCGTCAATATCTTCTGATAAAGGAATAATTGTGTAATAACCCTCCCTGTCTACCTTGTGACCAAGCTAAAGGTGAGGAAGGAAGTAAAGGATGATTCGACAAGATAATTTCAAATTATTTATTCATGTTTAAATTAACTCAGAAACAATTCAAGGAAACGCAATAAATAGGAAGTTTCCCAACAGTCAACAGAGGACGAGAGAATGCATCAAATAAATTAACCACTTTATGAAAAAACAATCTTCTACCTCAATATTGCTTTACACGGTAGAAAAGAAACTAATTGTCACTTAACCTCTTTAATATTTTAAATATCTAACGTAATATGAGAGAAGGTGAATAATACCTGAACTATAGGCAGTCTTCTTATCAATTAAGGTTTAATCCTTCAATTCCTTTATCAATATCACCTTCCTGTCCTTAATCTCTCCCATGGACTTTCTAACCTTTTACGGTATTCTTCTCCTTGTATCTCACTTGTAGTCATTAATTAAATACCCTTCTAACCCTCTAACTTTCTAATATCTATCCCTCTCTTCACTTTCTAACCTTCTAGTTAGCGAACCTGAACTATATATAATAAACTTAATTTGCATATCACGTCTTCTTCTTAGGAGAAGGTTGATATTTTTAACAGCCCCAAAGATTTCCCAAGAGAGTTAGAGAGAGGACGCGTATAGATCCGTCACATTTGGTTTAGAATTCAGAATTCCTTCAACTTGTGTTATTATGGTTAAGAATTCTTCCAATGTCATCTTTAGATTTCCTACAACTCTTTTTAAATGAAACTTGAACGGTTTAATTCCTGCCTCGTAAAGTCCACCAAAATTTGGAGCTCTAGGTGGCAAGAAATCCCTTCATAAGAGAGATAAGAAAAGAATTTTTCATCAGGATATTTTAGGAAATTATGTAACCTTTTAATTTTCGATTAACTTAAACGTTTTTGGCATTATCTGACACATTTCCCGTGTCTATCCACAAAACGCTTCAGTATAGCAAGGAAGGCATTTGTCGTCAAATCCTAGACAATTTCGAGATGGACGGCCTTTGAGGCTAAGCAAATGAAAATGCCTACATATATCTTTTCGTAAATACTCTTTCTCTGGAGTTTTTATACCTTATGAAAAGGGTCCACAATAATCAATTCCTGTGTGCAGGAAAGGATAACTAGGATTTACTCTCTCTCGAGGTAAAGAACCCATAAATTGGTTTGCTACAATAGGTTTATTTTTAAAACAAACTACGCATTTATGCACAACTTTCTTGGCTATTGATCTGTTACGAAGTGGCCCAAATCTCTGTCTTACAATAAAGCAAAGCTTGACGTTCTAAATTAAAATTTGTATTGTGTATATTTATCATAATTAATTTGGAGAGAAGTAGGCTCTGCTGGGAGTATTGCTGGATGTTTATGACAATAAGCTAAATCCAAGTTTTGCAAATGTCCTACTACTATTAAAATTTGATTGCCATCTAGAAATGGGTTTAAGGAGAAAAGTTAAACTTTTTTAGAAATACAACAACTTTTAGCTAGAGCATCGATTTCTTCTTAAAAAGCAGAGGCTTGGAGATTTTTCATGAGGCATAATTCCACTTTATTCACTTCACTATAATCTAATTGATCAGAGTTTCTTACACTAGGATTGCTACAGTTGTGAATAAATCTGAAAATATACACTGCTGTTTTGGACCTAACATCTCCTCACAGTAGAGTCAGAGCAGCCTAGGTGGTGAGCTACTCACCGAGCTGACTACCCGGTCTCCGCGTCAGCCCTATGATTCTTCATCTCTCGAATGACAGCTGCTCATATTGTATCCAAATGGTGGCGTAATGCCATCTCTAATTAAAACGTGTCTCTCTACAACAGGTTAAATACACGAAAACAAGTTGTTTTATTATCCAAGGAAAACGAAGTACAACGCCCTCTGGTGGCCTTACGCAGAGCGCAATCACTCTGCTTTTCTAAATATTTCCATATCTGCCAGACACGTACCTTCCTGACAAGTTTCGAAACAATCCCACTCTTATTTCTTATTGCGCAAATTCTTATGTTAATGAGTTTACAACCATTTCATCAATCATCTAACATTTTCATTAGTGTAATTTTTAACTCTCCTCCCTAGCTGTGCCACATTGTTTTCATTAGATCGCTTTCCTCCTCTTTGATGGATGAACCATTTAAAATCAATTGCATTGAAACTACCTTAACACGATTTAAGATAGTGAAAAGAGAAAAAGAGGTATTCAAAAATTAAAATTATCATTTCCCTAAAAGTATATATTCTTTGGAGATTCAGATTAACTTTTATAAACAGTAAAAAATCTTACCATTTCATAATTTATAAATGCCACCTGAATCATTAAAATGTTGAATTTATTACATAATTATTTAGTTAGTTGTTAGATTATTGTTTTAGATTTACTTTAATAATTAGAAGAAAACAAGCATTTACTTACATATAAAAATATTTTTAATAATTTTTTTATGTAACGTGTTTTTTAAAACCATTTTCATGCATAGTCATCCACTTCTGAGCTCTTAGATAATTTGCACTACTTACACACATACACAGACATATCCTATTCAAATAATTTACTTACTGTCACTCGAAGTAATTTCTAACTTCACAAGTATTTAATTTATCTCTTTATTTCTTAAATTTTTATCTTCATGACTTCAGCAAAGGGCTAAGGTTAAGCCGAACCAAAGTCTCCCAAAAGTTCCCCAGGATAGGAGTTTAAGCTTTCCTGCGGGAAGTAGGCACTCCAGAAACATTCAACTTCTGAGCTTACGTGATTCGTGCTTCATTACGTGATTTCGTGCTTCTGTCTAAATTAAAATTCTCTAGATTATCGGGAAGTAAGTTTAAAATCAATTACAAATTCCACCTGGACAGACCTACAAGAAAGCGAGTTATTAAAACATGGTAACCTGGAGGCCTCATTTGACCCCAGAGCCATGAAATTGAATATATACACGGCAATTTGACCCGTCCTATGGACAGGTGGTCATTGTTTGTGTAAATTCGTGTAAGTTCTTGAGTTACGGGCCCCTGTCGAAATCGAAGCCCGCCTCTTCGGGAGCCCGGGTTTGAGACTAGAACTCTTTTTTTCCACCTTTTCTTGCATTGTCATCCACTTCTGAGTTATGGTCCAAATTTCAGGTACTCTAGCTCATCGGGAAGTTAGTTTAAAATGATTTACAAAATTTCACTCTGACAGATATGCAAGAAAGCGAGTTAATAAAAACATGGTAAAAAGCGACATAAATCTCGGACTATCAAACCGAGTCGTGACAGTGTAAAAAGAAGAAAAGAAAAGAATGCGTAACACACAAGTTTTCTGTTTTATTGCGTTTTCTACAGTAACAGAGTGTTGCCACAAAAATTTTTCTAAACGTGAACAATCCTATAGAGATCTTCTAAAAGTAACATAGACTCTTTTACAATTTACAACAACAAAAAACATAGTTTATTATCTTTTACACTATGTACAAAAAATGAGAATGACTCCAGTGGATTCCCAATTCCATTTCTGGAGACACATTTTCTTCAAAATTTCGTGCTTCTGTAATTACGTGTATAAACATCTAATCTCTCCCTCTTACCTCCTCTCCCCTTTTTTAAGAGTGCTTAGCCGTAATGTTTACGAAATTTAATATTTGCACTTCAGATATCCCGTTTGAAACTAATATTTTGTTTCGTAACATGTTTCAGAGACAAATTCAATTATTGTTCGCTGAAATTTGTCACTTATTTCCCTTTTATTATAATAGCTCCTCGGTCACAATTATTTTTTTTTTTGTCATACATGATTCGAATTTAACAGTACTTTTTTTTGCAGAAAAAAAAATAGATTATATCTTTGAGCTAGAAATGGTTCGTTGAAAGACAACTTTTTATATGAACCACCACTCTATGGATCAGAAAAAGACTAACGAGGCATTGCTTTTCGCAAATACTATGTTCTTCGACGAATTTGAATGTTGCGTAAACAGGCACTTACTTTCCGTTAAAAGAATGAGCTTGTATCACGTATTTTTATTTTTCTATTTGCGTATTTTTGACATTTCGCGTAATTCTGCCGAGGCTTGATTTTTCGAATGCACTAGTTTCTCCAAGACGACCCGAGACAAACACTTCTAACAACTATTCTTTTCACTGTTTTATATAAATTCTGAAAACAAAATCGAATTTCTCCTAAAATTCAGTTTAATTATAGTTACGACACAGAAAATCTAATTTAGCTGCATGATAACAAAATTAATTAAATGAAATTTGTTTCATATGACTTTTCTGTGTAGAGCCTCCTATTCCTCACATTGGCGTGAAGTGCAAGTTTAAAGAGTGGGGTGACACTGTTTAAAGTGACGAGGTCCGCAGTCCTCGTACAGCTTTGACAATGGTCTCACCTTTACCTAAATGGGCCACACCACGTATTATGGGGCGGCGTAACATACAGATTCAAGCCAGTTGAAGGGCAAGAAACGCACGAGGATTAATGTTCATTGTCGTAAGAGAAAAAGTGTGGTGCCTCTATCGTGTACAATTGAAAGAGAAAAATACACCGGGAAAATAGAAAAATAAACATCCAAATATGAAATTCGAAGAGAGAAATGACAGCAATTATTACAGAGAAGTGTTTCTGTAACGTTACGTAGGCATCTGAACAGCGTGAATGCGGAAACGCCGTCTTCTCCAAGTAAACGCTCAAAAGTGTGAAATGAAACGCAACGAAAGTTCGGCAACACAGAAACCACGGGGTATCTGAAGCTTCTTCATCGAGGCTCCTTTCAAGTGTCATGTTCTGGACCCAAAAAGGTTTCTTTCTTGGGAAAAGAGAGAAAAATTCTTTAAAAAATCGGTTTCTTAAAAAAGGAATGAAATGCATATCACTCCAAGGGAAGATGGACATCTTGATTAGTAAATCCTGACAACTGCTTTTTCCAGAGACTATTACTAATAACAGAAAATAGAAGTTTTTGGTGAAATTTGGTGAATATGTGAACCTGTAAATAAAAAAAGAAGAATCCTCATTTGCAAAATCACGGGTCTTAAATGAAAAAGAAGTTTAGTAATAAAACTGAGCCGGGTAAGATATTGCAAATTCCACATCTTTTGAACCTATTTCCTTACGCAGGAGCTTCAGTTGGATGCCAGAAAAAAAACTACTTTCACTTAGATATAAAAAGGTTTGTGAAAAAAACCATTTTAGGATCTGTAAAATAAATGTCACTACAAAATCGGATTTTTTCTTTAACCAACAATTACATGAAAATATACGACAATTACCTGAAAGAATGAAACGTCTTTATCAGATTGGCAATCATCAACAGATACGTAGAACATACTGTCTATCTTGAAACAGAATAGGTTTGAGAGGACATTATAAAGATTTCATCTTCCAGAGCTCATTCTATCTTTCTGTTCTATCTCTTTTAGTTTTCGTTCCGAAATAGAGTGAACAGGTAAAACGTTTCGAATTGTGACCTCAATTCATTCATAAAACAGTTTTTTCCCCCCAAAAAGCAATCTCTATTTTCAAAAGATTTAAATAATTGTGACACATCGCACTCATGAACAGTATAGAAGTAAAACAGCATACAAAGTTTCTGATATGCATTTTATCTAAAAGGAAATTAACGTTTCTAAAGTTTTTCCCTTAAATGTCAGTCGTAAGTAAAAAGGCATTGCACAAGTCTTAACTGAACAGACAATGTTGTAGCATAACCATTTTTTTATCCTGAAAGATACGAGACAGACCCAAATCATCTTTCAGGTCATAAAAGTCAAATGAAGTTAACAAACGTTTACGTTGTGTTGTACAGCAGAATTACTTCGTTAAAACCATTCATGGTTGTAACTTATGTTCTATTTCAATTTTAGGAACAAAAAAAATTCTCCAAATCACGAAAAGAATACCAAATTTTATTACTTTATTATTATTTTTTTAAATTTAAATAAAAGGGAAAATTTTTTACGTTTTCATGCCATTTAGATTTTAAAGAAAAACATATTTACGGAATATTAGAGACAGAACTCACGTCAATTTTTCATTTTTCGTCCATAGAAGCTGACAAGCATTCAAAATTCTGATGATTCGTACCGAAAAATTTTAACAATTTTTTTAAATTAAACTAATGTTTGAAAAACTGGGCATTAACAATTTAAAATTCCCTTAGTTTAACGCGATTTTTTGTTTTTAAAAAAATCGTTTCAAAGTTCTTTGAATTATAAATTTTCAAGTTATATATTCAGCTCGGAACAAATAATAATTTAATCCTTTTGTTAAACGAAACAAAATTTTCCTATGCGGTTCTTACTTGAAAAATGGAAGTGAGTTTTTTTTTTTTTTTTTTTTTTTGTTTCTCATCAAAAAAGTTATAAAAACAATTGAATGATTGCCTGATTGGAAATAAAGCAAATTTTTGAAAAAGTCAAAGAACCACAAAAATTGAATTCAGCAATGGAACTACTAAGTTTAGCAGGGAACGATAACTTTCTAGATTTTACATTTGGATTTCTTTGTTGTATTTATCTCTGGGCAGCCAAGAAAAAAAGCATCAAATAATAAATTTATTTTATTAGAGGCGTTTGAAAAGTTTCTTTAAATCAAAGGAGTGATAACTTTAGATATGGTTGTGTTCTCTAGATATGTTCAATCTCTTAGGAATTAGTTAAAATGTTCTGTTTTTACGAGTGTTATTTTACTGTATCCATTCTCACATTCAATACGGCATTCCTACAAAATTGTTACTTCTCGCCTCCCAACCCATTTTGGGTAAGTTGATGGGAAACAAATAACTCTTTTGAGATGTCACGTTTGATGCTAATATTCCCAAAAATATTTGAGAAATTTTGATCAAGAAATCATTTTCCGCACTCGAGGAAACCATGATGATTAACTTGGAAGGCCCAACCGAACACATCATTGAAACACTCTACCCTATGCAACCTATCGTATTTGGAAAACCTGCCCGAAGAGGTGGTATTCTGATCTCAAAGATGCATTGTTACCATTCCCCTAGGTACAAGCAACTATGTAAGACAAGAAGGATGTCATCGATTGTGTGACTCCAGAAGTTCGAGAGATTATTGTTCAGACCCAACAAATTATTTGTCGCTAATGTTAGTTTGAGTCATAAATCAACGATAAACCCGGTGATCTCTAAAACAACTTATAGAGGACGCGAAATTCCCTCTAGAACACACCAGGAGCTTCGTAAACCAATGTTACTCCCCTAAGAACGACTTGAAAAACAGAGATGTTCGTTTAAAGATAACTCTAGATTAAGCTGTATCTGGAACATCGAAGGACGCGGTCGAGCACCTGCGAGGAAAGAGTCACGGGGAAGATCACAGAGTGCGGACACAAGTGTGTTGCGTTTGGAAGTTGGTTCGCCCACGCCTTCACATGTCCTCGGGCGCATCGTCCTTCATGCAGAACAGGCACTTCTCGATGTCGGTGACCTTGTGGGGCATGAGGCCATGGAAGTCCCTGAGCTCCTCAGCAGGAAACCAGGAAGGCTCTTCAGGGGGCAGAAGGTGTATCCCCAGTGCCTCGAGAAAAGCCACTAGGGGGATCCAAAGGGCGGCCACCAGGATGAGGAAAGCGATCACGAAATGGCACCAGTCAGGCCACTCCTGCCGAATAGTGGTGGCCTGGAAAGGAAAACAAGCAGGTTATTTAAAAGTCTACATTTGGGTGTTAATTTATTTAAGGTAAAACTCGGATTTTTACTTCCACTTTATTAAACTATTTTCTTCTTCATTTTGTGATTAAAAATTGTATGTGTGTGTGTTTCAAGTATTATTTCAACCTTACTTGAAGAGCGTGGGTTTCATTGAATAACGTTTCTGTTCATTGGAGAAGCTAAGGAAATACAAGGGTAAAAGTCATTAAGTCAGTCACAAAATTATGTTGCAGGATTTAAAGTAGTAACAGATATCTCCAAATAATTGTTACAGATGGCAGTCGCATATAGTTTTATGATATTCACTTCATATTGAGTATGTATCATTCACACGCATACGTAATGCAGTTTCAAAAATGGCGATGGTGTTGAATGACTGTACGATAGATGAGCAGCGTGCTGTGATTCAATTTTTGTGAGCAAAAGGACTCGAATAAAAATATTCATAAAAAAATGTTACCTGTTTAAAGGAGAAAAGTGCTTAGCACGTAAAGCAGTGAACAATTGAGTGAAGAAACTTCCGCAAGGCCTTTCCAAAATTGTTTATGAAAATCGTAGCGGCCGTCCAGTTTTGATTGCGACAAAATCCACTGAGCAACAGGTGGAAGAATTGATTCGAGATGATCGAATAGTGACAATCGACAGTATAGCAACAGCAATAGGATTCTCTCATGGTTAAGCATACAGCATAATGCACGATCTCTTGAATTTCCGAAAAGTGAGCGCTCTTTGGGTAGCCCGGCAACTGACGGAGGAACACAAAAAGGATGCAATAGGCATATGCTTTCATCTATTTGGTCCACAGAAATAATATCTTGGAGGGAAACAATTCGCAGATGGCATCAACCCAAAAATTTATACAACTGGAATTGGGGCTCTGATAAAATTATGGGATAAGTACATCCCAGCCTTGCTGGAGTTACGTGGAAAAATAAAATTGATTCCAAGTTATTATTATGTTAAATTTCTTCTTGTTATCTTTTGTGACTTACTTAATGACTTTAACTCGTAAAATGCTGAACCAAACATCGATATTAAAACAGAGCTTAAGTTGTAGCCAGTCCTCACGAATTCACGCATTTCGATTAACTTCTGTAATTTTTGTTTGTTGAAAGATTGATTTGAAAACTCCTCTTAAGAAGGAGCCATTACATGTTAATTAGTATTGCTGTTAATAGCGATACGAAGAGAGGAGGAGATTATGAGATGCCATAATGAATAGAAGATTGGATTAGATTAATCAGAATCTGAGAAACGGAAACTTGCATATTCAGATACAAAGTCATATGGAATGTCATATGACTCCTATGAAATGGACATGCATATTAAAGTAAGTTAAATTTTTTTATTCATTTAGATAAGTTCTCTGCTATTGCAGGCTTACTTTTGAGAATGGTTTAAATAAAGTTTTTGAGCTTTCCATTGTTTTTAGATCATTCATCCCACAATACGAGTATGAGTTTCAGTTCATTCCAAGCATTTTTTTTGAGCACGTGAATAGCACTAGATGCCCAAAATTACTTTGGAATTAGCTTGTCATTTGTGGGTTCATTCACAGAGAAAGAAACACTTATTTGCTTCAATGAAGGTTAGTGAAAATTCCTAGATTACTTGCAATCTATTTTTCTGATTTTTTAAAGCAAATATTAAAATTGCATCCCCATTAAGAAATACTAACCGTTTCTTTATCCCACGCCTCGTAGCTGCTGCCCTCTGTGGCAATTTTGACGAATGAGGCGGTCAGGATGGTGATCATGGCAGCCGGGGCAACGTACTTCCAGCAGAACAGCCAGTAGCAGTTAGGCCGCTGGCCCGTCATCAACTCGATGTCGTCGCTGAATCTAAAAATAAAAATGCGTTTCGCCTCTATCATAGAGAAAATAATTACGCGTGTATATATTGTGCTGTTAAATACAGTTCCTCCTATGCACCAACCGAAATACTATCTTCAACGACGTTGCCAGAGGAAAATTCTCCACGTATTTTTGGCATCTACAAAAACTCTTATGTATTCATTTAATAATTTACTGCACATCGGTAGAGCCCAATGGGTCAATTTCATCAACAGGAGAAATTACTTCACATTTTGAATCCATTTGTAAAGAATTAAGAACCTAAACGAAATGTTCTTAGCGAATGAAACGAATGAGTGTGCAGTATCCATAGAAATTGATCAGTCCATATTACTCAACGAACACAATTTTGAATATAGTAATATTTAATATGACTGAACTTGCCGTCATGCGGCCTACATTCTACAAAACAAGTTACACACTAACAATATTTACATTTTAGATACTGAGGTGCGCACAGCAGCGCCCTCGAGTGGCCAATATTTCGGCACACACCCCGCCGGTGAACAGAATGTTCACCCAATGATTATCAAACAAAAATTAATACAAACAATTATTCAAACACAATTCTAACAAAGACTTAACACTGAAACAATGCTACTAATCAAAATTTAAATTTTTCATATTACAAAGAAAAAAGTAAATATATATTAAAATACACAAATATAATGAAATTTAAAGTTGACAATAAATCTTCAATTTACAAATTAGAAAATATTAGGCTACATACCTCAAGATCTCACAACAAATAAATTTAACAGAGATTAATTAATAATGTGCTATCTCCTAACATTAATCTGAAAAAATAGAAACAAAATTAGTTCAAATATTATTCAAGTTCTAAAGGGTACAACAATTGAATGGGTTTTTTGAAGAGACCTTTAGAAGTTTTTACAAGACAAGATCTAACATTATTGTCTCTTCCAATAAATATCTCCTTGATTATTCCAAGTTCCCACAATAATTTTGATTTTACATTTCCTTCAACCAGAACTATGTCATTTAATTTTAAATTTTTATGAACAGATGGTGTTTTAAAATGATTAACTGTTTTTAACTGGAGTAAATACTGTTCTTTCCAGCGTCTCCAAAGTTGTTTTAAAAGAAGAGTTCGGTAAGTCTTTCTTTTTTTGTACGACTCTCTTGCCGTAGTGGCGTCGATCAGTTCAATGAAATGTATAGGATATTTAGAGTCACCATAACCTAACTCGAGGAAGTGGGCCGGTGTGAGTGGTTCCGGCTCTCCTGGATCGTTTTCCACGTATGTCAGTGGTCGATGATTGACGATCACTTCAACTTCTGAAAGTATCGTTGAAAGTTCTTCAAACATTAGAAGGGCTTTGCCAAGTATTTTACGCAAAGGATCCTTTATAGTCTTAACAAGACGTTCGTAAAATCCACCCCACCAAGGGGCACGTTCAACTATGAACTTCCAGTGGATACCTTTATCTGCGACAAAATTTTGAAATTCACTGTCCTTCAAGATGTTGGCAAAATATGCTAGCTCCTTTTCAGCAGCTTTAAATGTACGAGCATTATCTGAGTATATTACTTTGCAATTTCCTCTACGAGCGAGGAATCTCCGTAAAGCAAGTAAAAAACACTTTGTGGACATGTCTGATACAAGTTCTAAGTGTACGGCACGAGTGACCGCACATGTAAACAAAGAAACATAAGACTTATGAGTCTCTTGATTGTCCTTAACAAGTATTGCACCTGTAAAATCAATTCCTACGATTTGAAATGGAGGGGATTGGGTGATTCTATCTCGAGGCAACTGACCACTCAACTGGTCAGCTGGTTTAGCGTTGTATTTTTTGCAAATGAGACAAATTCGAATAATTGTTTTCACTAACTGACGACCTTTAGGTATCCAATAATTTTTTCGAAGTTGAGTTAAAGTTGCAGATACGCCACAATGACCAATTCGTTCATGTTCCCTAATAACAAGTAATTCTGTAAATTTACAGTGTCGGGGAAGGATAACAGGATGCTTTTCGCCAAAGCATAAGTCTGCTTCAAGCAACCGTCCAGTAATTCTTAGTAAATTGTCTTCACCCAAATAAGGCACTAAACTCTTTATTTCAGAGCTACATCGAAGTTGTTCGTTGCGTTTTAAGGTTAATATCTCAGCTGAATAAAATTCGTATTGAACATATTTAAGCCAAAAATATTCAGCATTTTGTATTTCATCTGCAGTAATATAGAAGTTCATTGATTTATTAACGATTCTAGCATTGTTCACAAATCGGAAGACCCAAGCAGTCACTTTCAAAAGTTTTTTAAGGCTACTGAATCGATTTATGTCAACAAGAGATTCCCTCTGTTGGGTAACTGCCACATGCACACTAGAACGATATTCTAATTCTTCCGAGCAGAGTTCCGAATCTAAAATATCTCGTTGACGATTTGGCCAATGATCGGGTGCTAGTTTAAGCCAAGGTGGGCCGTGCCACCACAGCTCATTCTGTGCTAATTTGACGGCAGATGTACCACGCGAAATGAGATCTGCAGGATTGTCCTTTCCTGGACAGTGTCCCCACTGGCTCGGATCAGAGAGCAACTGTATCTCTTGAACACGATTTTTAATGTACGGTTTGAATGCTGAAGAATCGCCACATATCCAGTAGTACGAAATGAGAGAATCAGTCCAATAATATATATTGGCATTAAACTTTAGACATGATGACACCTGTTTGGCCAACCTAGCTGACAATAGGGCTGCTGTCAGTTCAAGACGAGGAAGCGTCAATGATTTCAAAGGTGCCACACGACTTTTTGAGCAAATGAAACTCGTTTCGATTTTGTTATTGCAAGTAACAAATCGCAAGTATAGTATTGTTCCATAGGCTGACTTGCTCGCGTCTGAGAAACAATGTATATCAACACTTGATAATTCTTGATCTACGTCCCCTAAATAGAACCGTGGTATTTTTATCTCAGTCAAGCCCTCAGCTTCGCTACTCCACTGCTGCCACTTGTGTCGTAGCTTTGGGGGAAGTTCAGAGTCCCAGTCTACTCCTAGAGTCCAAAGATCTTGAAGAAGACACTTCAATTTGATAACGAATGGGCCAAGAATTCCAATGGGGTCGAAGATGCGACCAACCACACTCAGAATAAATCTCTTAGACTCTGTTTTACGTGACATAAATTTCAATAAATCATTTGGATCGAAATAAATTAAATCCTTTTCTGAATCCCAAGCGAGTCCTAAAACCTTAATCGGTGGTTTAAGATCGGTGGCACTAGTTTCAGAGAATTCTGTTTCGACACCTTCTTGCTGCCATAACAAATCAAGTTGTTTTGAATTAGTTCTCCATTTGCGCAACAACATGCTCGCGTCACTGAATATTTGCAAACACTCCAAGGTAGTACGTAGAGCGTCCGGAACATCATTTCTACCACAAATGAAGTCATCAACATAAATGGAGCTATTTAGCAAGTCAAATGTATGAGGATATTGTTCTTTGTACTTCTTAAAATGATGTTTTAAAGTTGCTGCGAGAAGGTATGGACTAGGTCTAAGTCCAAAAAGGACTCTCGTGAAATTTAGAACGTATGGATTGTTATTCAAATTATCAGTCCAGAAGAAACGTGTAAATTCTCGATCACGAAGGTCCAATTCAATTTGAAGAAAAGCCGATTTTACATCAGCTGTAAAGGCTACAGGGTTTTTTCGGAACCGTAAGAGAAGTTCTAACATATTTGGGTGCAAATTTGGTCCCGTATATAAACTTTGGTTCAACGATGAATGTCCGTCTTCGTGAGCCGAACCATCAAACACAATGCGAAGACGGCTTGTGGTTTTGTCGCTACGTATCACCGCATGATGGGGTAGGTAAAATCCCTGACTATCCGATAAAGAATCACAAGAAGTACGCTCAACAATACCTTCCCTAACATAGTTATCGATTACATCTTTATACTCACAGAACAACTCGTGATCACATTTAAACCTACGGACCAACCCCTCAAAACGTTTACGTGCAACAGTTTTATTATTCTGTAAAACCTCTCTCATTCCTGGTTTCCATGGCAAACTAACACGATATCGACCATCTACAAAACAAACTGATTTATCAAATTCACTAAGTATCTCTTCATCTCCATTACCTAAAGACACCGAATCATTGTCACGTATTCCTAAACTTTCTATCTCCCAGAATCTCCTTAGCTCAGCTGAAATCGATTCCTCTTCACTGTGAATCAAATGTACCGAAGTACAATCACTCTGCTCATCACACTTTCCCTGAAGAGACCATCCTAAACTAGTTTCTACTGCAACCAATGACGAATCAAGTCTTTTTATCCGATGTGTTAAAGACCAATAAAAATCGGAACCTATTAACAATGAAATTTCACAGTTCTCAGAAGATTCACTACAATTGAATGTTAGTCTGAATCCCTTTGTCTCCATTTCTGTCCATACATCTGGGCTAGGCAGGCTAAGTGTTGCCTTTGAAATTTCCTCAATTTCCAATGCCTCAATTACAGTTACTTCTCCGTTTAATATATTCCTTAATCTAACCTCGACCTTGCTACAAGTTTGTTTTTTAGGAGTTTTACATCCGAACGAAAAAATATTTAGCCTTTCCGAACCTACCTTTTTCAACCCCAACCTCCGAGAAACATTTTTCTTAATAAAAGATTTCTCACTTCCATTATCAAAAAGACAAAATATTTTATCCGAGGAAATATGACCGATTACTTCTGCCTTTACACACTGCAATAAAACTCCACCTCTATTATGAAGAACAGAATTTGAAGACGTTGGTTTCACGTCAACTTTCCCTTTCTCTAAATCTATATGCGAATTTTGTTTTAAAGAATTTTCCAGCTTAAAACAAATAGCACGAGCGTGACGACCTTTACAATACGAGCAAACCTCTTTTTTGCACTTTTTAACATGGCAACAAGTATAACAACACAAAAAACACCTCCCTTCCTTTATTAATTTGGCTCTCTTTTCCTGAACGCATAGATTCTCACACATATCAGATGCATGAGTATCTTCGGAACAAAATAAACAATTCGAAACTGCAGCCGAAAGCAATTCGTTCGCAGATGCTCTCACCCCCGATTTATGAGAAGGGTAGAATCGCGAATGACCTTGACCCTTTCGATTTGGCTGCGGAGAGATCGGTGGTGCTCTTTCCGAATATTTATTGGGATACGAGTGGGAGCCATGTGGTTTTAACAAAATTTCCGTCCGTTCGCGACTTTCAACTTCGCCGCGCAAATATGTAGTTAGATCAGTGACTTGGGATTGTTTTTCATTATGTTTTCTATTATATTCTAATGCCAAATCAGGGGGAATAGCTTTCATTATTATCGGAAACAGTAGACAACTGTAAGAATCGGGGAAGATTTCAAGGGATTCGAGTCCCCTAATGTTTATTTCTAATTGATCATATAGCTTTCTTAACGCGATTACATCAAACGATTTACGGACAGGGGACAAATTTAACAAACGATTCATATGATAATCTACAATTAGTTCTTTACGCCCGAATCTATCTTCTAAAATTTTAACTGCTTTGGCATAATTTTCCGGTGTTAGTGTTAAACCTCGAATAGCCAATTCTGCATCAGATGTGACAACCGATTTCAAATAGGAAAATTTGTCCACATCATTTAAATTCGAATTATCATCCACTGCGGATTTAAATCTAGCCCAAAAACTGGGGAAACTACTGATATCCTTGCCCGAAAAAGATTCTAATGTGAGCTTAGGTAAACGCGGTTGATTTGTTAAAACGGAACTAACTGTATTATTTAAAGGAGTTACGTTTTGCGGTTGATTTTCGACCGAATTTTGAAATGTAATGCTCGAAACTGTTCCTATGTAACGTTCAGCACGGATTTTCCATATTATGAATTTATCTCGATATTCTTCGCGAGTTAATATTTCGTCTTCTAGACTTTCAATATTTATTAAACTCTCAACTTCCTTATCGAGTGTACTCATCTCCTCATATTTAGAAATTAATTGCACGTAAATCTCATGCACTGTTGTTTTATCGGCTGAATTGTTTATTTCGTTTTCTAATTTATTAATTTGTTTCGTCACGAGGGACCTCGAAACAGATCGAGCCCTTTTTGCTCTTTCTAATAAAGCCTGATTTGCTGCATCCATTTTAAACAAAACACTATAATTTCAAAACAAATATACAAATAATAACACCAATTCTAAATCCAACTTAGTATAAATTTCAACACATTCAAACAAAATCCAGTTTAACAATCTGTATACAAGTAAACAAAACTATACCAGAGCAACCTTCCAAATACCGACAGTTACGAATAAACTAAATTTCAAATATGATAAAATAAACTAACTAAACGAATATCAAATTCAAAGTGAGACTAAACGAAAGTACTCACCCCAACATGCAGCGAAACGTATTCTGCGGCCGATGCACCAATGTAAAGAATTAAGAACCTAAACGAAATGTTCTTAGCGAATGAAACGAATGAGTGTGCAGTATCCATAGAAATTGATCAGTCCATATTACTCAACGAACACAATTTTGAATATAGTAATATTTAATATGACTGAACTTGCCGTCATGCGGCCTACATTCTACAAAACAAGTTACACACTAACAATATTTACATTTTAGATACTGAGGTGCGCACAGCAGCGCCCTCGAGTGGCCAATATTTCGGCAAAGGAAT